>VYZW01050608.1:0-48734 GCA_013401315.1 Balaeniceps rex
GGGCGGGGCCAAGCCGCGCCGGAGCCCCGCCCTCGGTGCGGGCGGCGGCGGAGGGGGGCATCGCCGCCGCAACCCGTGAGGGGTTGTCGTTGGGCATCCGTGGGGTCAGGGAGCACTTAAAGACCGGGTGAGGATGAATAAAACGCTGGGAAATTATTATAGAGGCCACGCGGCTCGGCTAAATATCCCCAAAACATCGCGAATAGCCAAGGTGTTTGTTAGCACCCGGAGGGCGAGGTGGAAAGGAGGACAGCTAACGGGGCTTTGTCGAGGGTGACCTTGTCATACCAATCTGGTGACCTCCCCGGTGACCCCATCGCTCCTCCGTGCAGCCTTTATTTTGTAACCGCATCACGTGCCGCTGGGCGAAGGCACCGTTTCTCGGCGCAAGCCGTGTCGGATGCTGAGAGCTCCCAGGGGATGGGACGTGTGTGCAGGAGCAGGGCCCACAGAGGGGTACGAAACACCCGGGCACAGCCACCACATGCCACATCTCCCACCCGGCGGCATCCCCTGCCAGCCGGCGGCAAGCCTCGGTCGGTTAGCTATCCCCCCGGCCTGGCCCGGCGCCCCTGGGTCTTCCAGCATCGTCTTTGTTCTTTTCTTTAAACAAATCGAGCATAAGGGTTACAGACTGAAGCTGAAAACAACGGGCTGGGCGCTCGCTCGGCACGGGTTATACATCACTAGCGTTGGAAGCGAGCTAGACAAGGGTGGAACCGAGAGCTCGTCTCGTAGGAAGGGCAGTTTGCTGCAGCCCCCTCGGGACCACGAACACCTGAGAGTGTGGTCACGTTAGGCAAATAGTCTCTCAAAATGAGTTTCGCTGCCAGGCGGCTGCGTGTGCAGGATTCTCTGCCATGAGCCATCGGAGGAGGATTTTTGAGAGCAGGTAACAGAGCCGTCCAAAGCCCAGGGCTCAGCAGGCAGGCTGCAACTCTGCAGGCGCCGCTTGCAAGGCGAACGCAGCCGATGTTTTTTTTTGAATGTTTTGGGGCATCGGTAGTTGCCTTCTCCAGCTTTTCTAAGGTTTGATTCTGACTGCTAGAAACAAACTGAAGGTGGAAAGTTAGGCAAAAGTTAACCGTGAAGAAGTGTGGGGTTTGAGAGGGAAGGCTGTGAACTTCACGAAAGCAGGCGTGAATAAGCCATGAGTTTGGGTATACGTCCCTCGGCAAACAAGGGGTGGGGGAAGGCATCCAGGGAGTTGCCAGTTCCTTACTGGAATTAGAGTAGCGGCACATCTGCAGACCATCCCAATGCAGAAGCGAGGTAGGAAGAATAGCATGAGATCAGCTTGGTCACCTCGAACACAATAAGGAACACGCACAGAAAGTATAAATCAGATCCGTCCCTAAATACCGAGTGTAAAAGAATAGCGTGAGCGTGTGGGGACAGAGCTGGAAGGAGCGAGGCTCTGAGTGCGGGGCGCGCGAGGACAGGCAGCAAGCGGCGCGGGAGATAAGGGAACATCACCGAGTATTGTCAGTAAACAAGGAGAGAAAAACCAGGTGGTTCCCAGCAAGGGGGAACACGTACAGCAGAAGTGGAAGCAAACAGAAGGGTTGGGACTATTTTAGTGAGAAATTATACTCTAAAAAAAAAAAAAAATCAAGTTTCAGTCAGGCAACTGCTAACACCAGCGACAGGTAAGGCTGGGGGAGGGAAGGTGGAGCGGACGCAGACACATTAGGAGTTTTGCAAGTAGCTGGGCCTAATGAAGATGATGGTTTAACCAAATCATTAGGGCTTGTCCTTGGGAACTCGTGGGGTCAGGGAGAGCTTAAAATACCGGGTGAGGATGAATAAAACATTGGGAAATTATTACAGAGGCTACACGGCTTGGCTAAATCCCCAAAACATCGCAAATAACCAAGGTGTTTGTTAGCACTGGGAGGGCAAGGTGGAAAGGAGGACAGCTAACGGGGCTTTGTCGAGGGTGACCTTGTCGGGCCAGTCTGGTGACCTCCCTGGTGACTGGTGACCGGTGACAGCAAGGCTGGCAACTGCCTTATCTTGATTTCCAGGATGCTTTGACATTCCTGCCGCTGACCGCGTCCCTCCTCTGGGTCACCATAAGGTCCCACCAGCCCGCGGGGCTTGCGAGAGAAGATGTGGGAGGAAGGCAGGAATCTGCGGCTGAGCAGGGGAGACTCCGTGAATGAGCATTTGCACTGCAGGGAGCGGTTTATCCATAGTTTATAGTCAAGGAAGCGACACACCAAAAGGAGCTCTGCCAAAGCCTTTGCCAGTTCTATTACTAATCAGGGTTTTTACTCGATAATGAAATAGGGAGCAAGATGGGTGAGTTCCTGTACGATGCCTACATGACACAGGCTGCAAGGAAGTTCGAATGCAGCGTTAGAAAGTATCTGCACAAATTGGAGAGGTGGCCTGGAGAAAATAGGGTACAATTTGACAGAATAAAAAAAAAAAAAAAAAATGAGTGCAAAAGGTCTTAACACAAGCACGAAGGAGCTGCGGAGGGTGAGGCCGGGGTGGCTAGGTGGCAGTGCTGAGGAGCACTTCCAGCTGGTTTTAGTGCATCAGATAATGCAGAGCAGATCCTCAGTTTTTGGAAAGCAAGCACTGAGAGGGAATGTCACAGTTATCGTGAGATCTATGGGAAGGGTGGCTGCACCAAGGACTGTCACCTAGCAAATCCCCTAGGCTCAGGAGTTCGGGGTGACCGATGCCAGCAAAGCTCCCCTGGGACGTTAGAGCTGTGGCTGTCGGCCCTGCGCTTGCTGTGCCGCGGGAAGGTCTTGGGATGTGCCCCGTGGTGCCCAGAGATGTGCCCTGTGGTGCCCGGGGACATGCCCGTGGTGCCTGGGGATGTGCCCTGTGGTGCCCGGGGACATGCCCGTGGTGCCCGGGGATGTGCCCTGTGGTGCCCGGGGACGTGCCCGTGGTGCCCGGGGATGTGCCCTGTGGTGGCCAGGGACGTGCCTGTGGTGCCCAGGGATGTGCCCTGTGGTGGCCAGGGACGTGCCCCGTGAGCCCACCTGGAGGCACCTTCTGCTGCACGGCTGTCCGGGCTGGGCTTGGGGAGTTGGGTGCTCCCTTGCAGGTCCCTTTTTGTTCCCATGCTCCGTCATCCCATGGGTAGGGTGGGTTTTACATGAGGCTGTCCTTTCCAGGAGAAAGCCTTCCAAGTCCTGGAACGGATTGCCTGGGAATTTGTGGGGTCTTCATCACTCAGTATTTCATAGGTTACAGCTATAAAGAGTACTGTAGTTGCTCTTTATCCTGCCTTTGGGGAGGAGGATGAACTAGATGACCTCTTTGTAGTCCTTGCTAGCCTTATTTTTCTGCAATAGGGTTTTTTTTTCTTTAAGTTCTGTGTAATAGTCATGAAATTATATGAGAGTCTCTGTTTCCATTTAAGAAAGAAATGTTTCCCTAATATTTGCGAAGAAAAAACTGGAAGCATTAACCACTGCCAACCCTAACAACTCAAGAGCAAAAAGCAAATAAAAGCAAATGAACCCTCTGTACAAAACTCTGTAATTATTTTAGGACAATTTATAATTATTTGAGTGCTTAGGGTTGTTAGTGTTTTTCAAGATCGAGATCCAAATTATTCAAAAACAATCATACATTGACCTACTCAGACTTGCAATAGCCTAGTTCCATTTCCAAGAGTGATTTATGTTACTTTTAAGATGAATTTTAGAGGTCAAGTAAGCCAGAAGTCCCTGAAATACTTCGTACCGGGTATGTTCATAGGGTCTTAAAGACAGGTTCGTATCGCAAATGTCTTAAGCCCAAGCTGCGTCGCTGGGTCAATCAGTTATTAATATTAACTTCATAAGAAGTGAGCTCACCACTTCTGCTCGGATCTCATTAGGGACATTTGCCAAATCCTCAAAACGAGGTGCTTCTGCCTCCTAGAGCAGATCATCGCGCAGCGTCCCACCAATTAAAAAAAAATCCCACCTGGTGGTATAATTAATATATTTATTACACATAATTAATATGTGCTATAATTAACACATGTCACCCCGGACCTGAGAGAGGTCCGCACGCATTGACCATGTGGCACCGGTCGAGCCCCACAAAGGGAGGCATTTTACACTGTTTCTCCAGTATTTTATTTTAATTTCTCTTGTGCTAAGCATTACTGCCAGCTTCAGGCTTTGGTGAGAGCCCGTGGTGGAGAGCCCTCCCCGCCACAGATGTTTCCTCTTGGAACCATGACTCCTTTCTCTCTGCTGAATGCAACCAGTGCCCTTTATTTTACAAGTTTCGTCCCCTCTTACTATGTCATACCTGAAAAACTCCGTTATACGGATGAAGAACCTCAAAGGTTTGAGTTGTCTTCTGCAGCCCAGCCCCATCGCTCCGAGGAGCCCCGGTCCAGGAGAGGCAGGAGCCAGAGGACAGAGAAGCCTCGCACGCCTAACGGCTGCAGAAATGGCACAGATCCGTCATGCTTTGGATGGGCTGATCAAAGGCAGGGTCCACAATGGGACAATAAAGAACAGTTCTTTTTAATCAGAAAATAATATTACTTCTTTCACAAGAAAGCGGTCCCCCCACCCAAATTTTGCCTCTTTATATCTGCTGGAGTTTATTGGGTCCAGCTGCCCCTGCTTTTCTTGCCTGCGAACAATGGAGAGAAATCTAGGAAAAAAGGAAATATTCCAAAAATAAAGGCATCGTTGCCTCCGGCCCGTGGAGCGCGACAGAGTCCCCCGGAGGGGGGGCAGAGGCTGAAGAGGAGGAGAACCCGCAGAGGCCACATCTCTAATGCCAGGGGACTTTTCCTCTCAACGCCTCGACTTGCCGGTTTTTCCAGCATCACAGCGCAAGGGACCCTTCCCACCCAAGCAGGATTTAACCAAAGGTGGAGGAGAACTGGCGATGGCAGCCTGGGCAGTTTAGAAGACCTCCCTTTCTTCTGGAAGGGGTGAAACTCTCTCAGCACAACACAGCTCCGAGCGCCCGTTGCTGTGTGTATTTAACAGACCGATGAACCTCTTCGAAGGATGTTGTAAAGAAGACTTTTAGCCCATTTCCCATTTACATTTTGGCAACAGCTGTAGTATTTGCAGCAGCAATAGAGTAGATTTTAACGTGGGTGACCTAAAAGCTTTGGAATTCATGACTTCCCTTTGAGGAAAGCTCCGCTAAATTGCAGGAAAGCCATCTCTCTCACTCTCTCGGTGATGTTAGCAACAACGTTAATACAATAAAGTCTCCCGAAGCCTGAAGTCATAGCATGCCGACAGCGTGTCCTCAGATACGTTTACAAGCCCTTAGAGCAAAGGATCCTGACTTCTTTAAAGCCTCCATACATCACTGCCATTACAATTACCGTTCCTCAGCGAGAGCCGAGAGGTTTCGTACAATCTGGTCTCCTTAAGATTGTCTTTTCAATAACTACGAGCTCTGCCCGTGCAGTAGGGGTAGTTATTTGTGTCCGGCTGCTTCCGTAGGGGCACGGCTTGAGCAATATGTTCACATTGCAAGAGCCACATGTCCCAAGCAGTTGCATTCACGGGATGCCGCTTCCCTGGCTCTGTCTACGACTCTTCTGAGAGCTTCCCTCTCTCAGGCCACCACTATCTCTGATCATTCGGGTGTCCCTCCCATCTTACTCCATGAATTCTTATAACTGTCCTTTGAAATGACGCCTACCGAGCTTCTCATCCCTCTCCTCAAACGCTCCTGCGCCAGGAGCATCCCATTCCCCCCACTTGGCTGGCAGTCGCTGTAACAGGCGTCGACGAGATGTGCAAGACAGAGGATGATTAGAAAACACTCGATATCCCAGCGCCAGCTGAACAGCCACTGCATTTTAAGCCTGAATTATTTTTTTTTCTCTCATAAGCACTAGGCAGTGTTTACAGAGTGCACAGCATCACTCGAGGGGCCATTTTACATCATTAGACATGAAAAGAGGAAAAGCAAAACCTACCGCTAGGTATTGACAGACATGTTTTTCTTTGAGGTGCGCTAATAATTATCAACGAGCAATAACAACAACAACAAAAAGAGTTACGTATGCTTGTGTCCTTTTTACAGAGAGAAAAAACCCGGGTCTGTTGACTCTTACTGCGCTTATTTTCACACGTTCTTCCCCCTGTACTACTGACTTCTAAGAATTAGCAGCACGTTGACATCTAGCTTTCCTGTACAGACAAGCCTTCGCGTTGCTTTCTGTTTTAAAGGAAGATGGAGGCCTAATTGCTCGGCCAGCTTTGCGATTTCGTTTCATTACAGAGCGTACAAGAAGGAGGTTTGGCCAAAGAGGGCTAAGTTAAGCCTAAACGCAGTTTCTTCTAGAGAGGGTAACTAGGATGTTGCTCTTGGTTCTGTTGTATGTTTATTTATATGTTATTTGGTGATAATGAAAAACAAATGTTAGGAATCTATTCAGTTCTTAAACTTTTATAGACTTATTGTCTTTATTTTCAACTGTGCAACCGTCTCTCAGCCTCCCCCTCCCTCAGACACATGGAAGTGCAGTCGGTGACCAGCGTCAGCTGTGCTCTTACTCATCCTGGCTGGAACAATGATATTCCACACCACGTTATACAACCTCCCCGGTGCTCGCTGTCTCATCGCCCCCGACCCTTCGGCTCCCCACGTCCCAGGTTTCTCAGGCGAGCGGGCAGCGGAGGAGCCTTCCAAGTTATTGTCCTGGAGTGCCGGTTTCAGGCTTCGCTGGTGCCAATGAAAGAGGATATGGTCTTAGCCTCAAGGAATATATGTCTTATGTGAAAGACACCCTTGCAGAAAGCCCAGAGCCTGGTTTGCCCCTGGCTTGTATCGCTAAGGCTCAGTCACCAACACCCCATGCGAAAACAGGGAGGAGGAGGAGGAGGGAGCTGCACCGTTCAGCCAACGCTTGGCTTGACCGGAGGACCGACGGGAGGGTGCTCCTCTCCTCTGCCCGTCACCAGAGGATGGCAGGAGTATCCCCCAGCCCCAGCATTTCTGGTGCAGACCCTTCCGCCGGGGAGCATGGCTCTGGATTTGCTGCTCCCCTCTCCCTAGGCGCTCCTCAGGGGGGGAAGAAGCCGTCCCGCAGAGCCACGCTCCCTCCGCTCGGGTGGGAGACCCCCAAAGCATGCCCCTTCCCACCTAAACCAAACACCGCAACCGCCCTCAAAGCAGAAGCAGATGGGTCCTGCAGGACGCTGTGCCCGTACTGGCACTCAAGCTGCGGCCCCGCACCATCTGCAAATGATTTCGGTCATTTGATATTTGTCTCTTAATGCACGGCACAAATTACCTCTTTGGAGAAGCAATCCTGATTAAATTGTTATCCACAGAATTTAAATCTCTAAAGCAAGAGAAGCAGAAGCCAAAGAGGCTGAAACAGGCACAGACGCCACGAACCGAGGGCAGGGACACCTCCCGTCAGACTTCCCTCCGGCTGGAGCAGACGTTACGGTCACGAAACCGGGATTACAAGTTGCTCTGCAGGGATCAGTCCACGCACAAAACACACTGCTGCGGCGGTGGAGTTAATTCTAAATTATATAAGCTCAATTTCCATGAAGCACATGAGCTCAAGGACTACCCCGTGCTCACGTCCCTCTCCACGGGTACGACCCAGCCTGTGCAAGGCTCTCCCCAGCCATACTGCGCTGTCCTGGCCTGACAGCCCCGTCCTACAGCTCAACGTACCCCACGGTTTGGTACTCACCCGAGTAAACCTGCGTGCCTTCTGCACCTCGGAGGAAAGCCACAGACTTTTCTTGCACCGCCGCGGTTCCTCGGGGTGTTCCTAGATGTCCACCAGGACGGCTCTCACCGAGCTTTGCTCCGGGAGGGCGGTGGCTTTGGGGTGCCCTGAGGGACCGACCAATGTCCTGTCTCCCACCGAGCTTTGCTCCGGGAGGGCGGTGGCTTTGGGGTGCCCTGAGGGACCGACCAATGTCCTGTCTCCCACCGAGCTTTGCTCCGGGAGGGCGGTGGCTTTGGGGTGCCCTGAGGGACCGACCAATGTCCTGTCTCCCACCGAGCTTTGCTCCGGGAGGGCGGTGGCTTTGGGGTGCCCCGAGGGACCGACCGATGTCCCGTCTCCCCCTCGCTAATGCCAGGGACTCGCAGGACCGATGGCCGTGGCCGTGCGTGCAGTCAGCACGTGAAGCACCATCACTTGGTACAAGGGAAGCGTTGTGGGCTGCGGTGTCTCTCCTTTGTCACCCGGTGGGGTTGTCACCAGAGCCCGTTTGCCCTCCAGAACCACCCCTGGGGCCACCAGCCCCAGGTCCCTGCAAGGAGCGCTCATCCTGCCCTTCCTCAGGCCTGCAGCTTCCACAGCTCCGAGGCACGAAGTGTGTACACTAATGGCGCTTCGTTATCAGCATTAAAAAGCCCAGGGTCTCCGGGAGGCCTCGGCACTGCCCTCCTTCCTACGGCGGCTCGAGTTCTGGTACGGTAACGCACCACGTCTCTCTGCTCACAGTGGCACGGACGACTCAGGCTGCCGTAAGCAGCAATTCTGGGCTAAGCAGGAAAAAAAAAAAAAAAAATTGTTGAAGAAAAATGAAAAAACAATAAAAAATTAGCCAGATTGCAGTGGGTTTTGGTAGCGGGGTGAGCGGTGCGTCCTTGTGCCTGATGCACACAGGCGTCCACGCGAATACGCTACCTCCCAGCAGCGTTCCCTCGGCGGCCAGAGCGAAGGGCGCTGCCAGTCGTGGAGGGTCCCAGCTCAGCCCTCGTCCGCAGCCCCCGCCTGCCCTCCGAGCCTGCCCAGCAAATAAAGCTGCAGGGTGGGAGGCGGTGGGGTGAATCCCCCTCGGCTCCGGCGTTCCCGAAGGCCAAGTGTTTCTCTCTGCTCCCCAAAGCTGTGCCTGCAAAGGTGCCGGCGGGCAGGAGAGGTCAGTAGGTGTTGGGAGCCAGCGACCAGAGTCTTCCCACATAGTTTTGGGCTGAACTTGAACTTTTAAGCAACGTGGGTAAGGTAGGGTGAGTCCAGGGGAAAGAACTGAAGCCCTGGCTTCGAAAAGGGTAAATCCGAGGAATTTATATCAAAGCAGGAGCAGTCATAAGGAGGACATATGGAACTGTCTTTTTCAGCTCACTTCTTAAGTTATTGGAAACTGCAGAGCTGAGGCCCTGATCCGGCTACGGGACCCCCACATAAGGGGCTTAGTTTCCAGGTGACCTGGGATTTCGGTGATTTGCAACCTCGAGACTGTTAATATTAGGTGACAGCAATAACCAGGGGAGGGAAAACCCCAGTGTTTGTTCTTAGATGCGTCCCAGCAGTCGCAGATTTAAGCGAGGAGAAAGATCACAAGGCTCGGATGTAATATCCTACGGTAACACAGCCCTAAAGCAGCAATTTCCTCTGCCGAGCCCGCGGCGGATCAAGGCTTGATAAAGCACACGGTTTGAGCGTTGAGTGGAGAGGATTTGGAGAGGGGCAGTAGCCATTTGTTATGGCACGGAATAGCAACAATTAAATTGCTTATTACAAAGGCATATTTCAAACAGCGAACAGGTACAGCTCTAATGCGTGCCATTCGCCTTCATCTCTTGTTACAGGTCCGGCAGTCACGGCTCCCCGGGCTCTGGATTGCTAGCTTTGGGGAATGCTGCGTTTCTAGGCTAAACCAGCCAATATAAACATGTGTGTTTCATCTCGGAATAAAAAAAAAAAAAAAAAAATTGAAAAATAGCAAACTGTGTAATTTTTGAAAGGAGTAATCCGTTTGTGATTTTAAATAACATACTTTTGGATGCGAAGGCCAGTTTCTCTGGATCAATTGGATGAAGACATCTGCTTTATTTCAAGAAGATCTGACGAGGTAAGGCTTGACAGTCCTTTGTTGAAATCTTTGCTATCTCCTTTGTATATCTAAATTACATTTATTGATATACAATGTTGACGTTTTTGTAATACTTCTAAATCTCATAACCTTCTGTTTCAAATTCACAGTCTTCTACCACTTAAGCTATTATTATTTTTACCAGTCCCAAGGGCGTGCTAGAGTCGCTTTGGTACAAATTAGAAAGGCTTTTATGAAAAACTTACAGTTTATATAAAAGAGGTTCTCTCTTTGGCTTCCTAACTCCACCATACCCAATGCCAACGCAGTGACAGTTTCTAGCGTAGGCTCACCCAGAATGGGTCTCCGTGGCATCTGGCGTTTCAGCGCTGATGCTAGACTTGTTCACAGCTAGGCTCAGGGAATCTGAAGCGGTGTTAGGAACAGTAGCAATTTTCTCCAAGAGGGGAAAAAAAAAAAAAAGCCAAATGCTGACAAGCTTGTGAACACAAACATGTCAAGGGATCTTCCAACAGCGAGACTTTCCCCCAAGCTGGTCGCAGCCTTACCTGTGGCTTTACTGCAGGCTGGGTGCCTACCTGGGCTTAGCACCAAGCGATGGGAGAAATGTTTTGGGGGAAGACAGAGTACTAACTGGTTTTGCAAGGAACAAACGATCCTTGTGTAGAGAAGGTGTGGGTCTACCCCAATTCGTTTTGGAGCAAAGATCAAGCCAGAGGAAAGAAGGCTGAGTGATAGAGAGGAGGGTGGTGGGAAGAGGCTGAGAAAGACTGGAGGAAGAGGAGTGCGAGAACTTCCTAGAGCAAGCCTTGGAAGAGGTGGCAGATCAAATGTGAAGGGTAGCTAGGAAGCCTGAGAGAGATGGAGGCTATAATCCTAGTTGTCACGTACGTGGGACTCATTTCATACTAAAAACATGAACGGGACTGGTAGGGAAGAGGAAAGCAGGGCGTGAAGAGGTGACGTGCCACGGGTAACACAGAGGTAACCTCTCCCTGACGTGGCATCGCATACAGCAAGTCCTGTAACTTGGTTGAGGTCTCTGGTCTTGATGTTTCCACGTTAAGATGAGGAAGTCTGATGTAATTTGACATCCCTTGGATTTAATCAGGTCTGCGATCTTTGCTTGCACTGAACGCTTCCCTCTTCAAAGTAAAAGCAGATCCTACACGCTTTTCTTACAGGAAGCTGCCCAAAGGGCAGCGCAAGGGCTGGATCCATGTTGGCTGGCACTAGATGAACACGCATGGCATCCTGGACATGCCATGTGGCATGACATGTCCGTGTTGCTCCCCTAACACAACACCAAATTCATCTCCAGAATCTCCTTCTGCGAACCCTCACCTTCGCCAGCTGAAGGCTCTCGATTGCTCTCACCAGGAGCGAGTTTTCTCAACGTACAACTGATTTCATAACAGGGATGAGATGTTTGTGGAGGAGGATGGAAACAGGACACTGACCTGAGGGGTCATGGCTGGAACGGGGCTGCAAGAGGGAAGACTCCTTGGGGCCCAAGAAGAGCAGGGGGCTTGGCAGGGAATAAAAAAACAACAGTGGACTTCTTTTTTGATAATACAGTTGGACTGGAAATAACTCATAACTAAGCACGTCCCACTTTCCAGATCTATTTGCTCATTAGGTCAACAGGAGGAGGAGGAGGATTGTGTCCAGTCCTTCCCAAACTCAGCCCACAACATCCAACTGGACCTTACCTAGGCTCCTCTGCCACTATTTAGAGAGGAGTCCCCAGGATGGGACCAGCACATTCCTGCTGACCACCACCAAATCTTCTCGGCAGTTGGGGAGCTGCCCTTCTGTAGACACCAGGAACACGATAACCTAGGTCATCCCGCTTCCAGTGCTTCAACTCTCAGGCTTTTGAATTTAAATTTTTCAAAAGAGAATACTGGGACCCACATTTTCACCCAATGTGGTTTAATTAAGAGGGGTTTTGAGTAAACTCCTGGCTCAGGGCAAGCTCACGAGAGAGGACGATCATCCAAGTCCCGTGTGGCACCAGCAACACCTTCTCCTTCGGTGCCTGACCCTCTCCTTGAAATACGCATCTCTCTGAATACAGGTGAAAGAAAGGAAAGGCACTGCTGCTGCCTTCACGTGGAGGCAGAAAACACTCCCCTTGCCAGCCCCTTCCCATCGAGGGGCTTCACTTCAACACAATTAAAGCTGAATTAATCAAGACACTGATGTTTTTGGTGGAGGAAACACATCGGTATGACCTTGATCTTCCTCAGGTACCAAGACAGATCTAACGGAACGACACGGGCCGTCGTGCAGTGCCAAGGCCCTGATCCGAAGTGGGCAAAGGAGAGACCAGGGAAAACAGAGCGGGAGAGAAAGAAGTCGCACAGTAAAACCCGTCTGGCTCGTAGCATCCGACGTATAGAACCGTATAAACCCACCTTCTCCAGCCCATCCAGGCAACTCCTGCTCTGCTATGGCAAGGGGGTTGCTAATGAAAAATAAGTTGTAAGCTCTTACTTAACGCAAATTCTAGACAAAAAGAAGAGAACAAAGGAGTCCTCCAGGCAAAAAATGTGGGAAATTATGTTCGTTAATAATTTCTTCAACTCTTAACTACAAGATTTTCATCAGTTTTCTGAGGCGGCATCGCACAAACTTTCTAGTCACCAAATCCATAAACCCACAAACCCCCCCCCCGTTTGATCACATAAAAATAATCTAAGAACTCCTCGCCAACCTCAGGGCGCTGCAATTTGAACGTATCCGGGACATACAGACTTTGAAAGGCCCAGAAACATCCCTGAGCTTCCCGGTAGGTGGAAAACAGCCTGAACCGGCGCTCTTGGCAGTGAAGGGTGGGAAGGACAGGAAAACACCGTTTGTCTTCAGGATTCTTAGCCTCGCGCGTTCAAGTGTTGGTGTGAAAACAGAGACCTTCACGCACGTTTTTAGAGCCACGCTAACAAGTTGCCAGATTTTCATGAGTCCCGCGTACTCCTGTGCCCAGGTACGACGGAGAAGCTTCCGGAGCTCTGAAATTGTTCAAAAATATAGTTAAGTGGTTAGCATGATTTCTGGATGCACGTGCTTGAAAGTGATCCTTTTTTGAGAGATCAGAACGCAGAACCCTGTGTGTCATCTATTAAACTAGAGAAATAAATACAGAAACAGAGGGAACTCCTAGTTCGCACCCAGAAGAGACGATGTTATCAATCCGGCCCCCACCCGTGATTTCAGTGTCTGGAGAATCCCATCTTGCACCTCAAAGCATTTCCAAGCCCGGAGTTTGATTTGGGTCCGCAGCGCTTTGTGTTGTTTTCTCAGGGGTGCAGCATTTTCCACGCTCTCCCAAGCAGAAACGTTTTCACGCTGCCCATTTCACCTTTTATGGAGTCACAAGGCAAATTTACAGCTGAGAAATTCCTCTCTCGCTCCACGCCACCTTCCAGCTTTAATGTCCACAGGCCTATAGGCATGAAAATTTATATCCTCTTAACTCGCATCAACTTTAAATAGCTGCTTATGAAATCCCTGGGAACCAGCACGTTCCCGGGCGGATTTTCTGCTGGTGCGTCAGTTTGGGCACCATGTGGCCACTGAGCCCCTTGCTGCGCTTTGCCCGGTGCTCATTGCAAGCTCAGGAGCAGCATCGCTCCCCCCCAGACTGGGCAGGCGTGGGTCTTCTTGCCCCCTTCTCCAGCCCCATCAGTCTTGGTTTCTTTTTATACAGCCTCCGAGCCCCAACAGGAGCCACCCTCTTCCAGGGTGTCCTGGAGGCAGGGAGACGGGGCACACCCGTGGTACCTCCTGGAAAGGCAGCGACCGAGGGGAGGGATGGTTGGGGTCCGTTAAACCAGGAGAAGCCTGGAGGACACGGGTGAGCGATGCTATCTCAGATGACAAGACACAGGCATGAAAAGGAGCTGCCAAGAGCAAATACCTTCCCAAGCACGCAACGCGGCACTCCAGCAGTCCCTGCCACAGGACGGGGGATACTGGGGGATAGCTGGGTCTAAGAACGCAGCTACACAAATTCAGCAGTTAAACATCAACCCAGAGCTGTTACATAAAGAGATAGCAGGATTTGGCTCAGAAATCTCATTAACTGCATGCTGATATATGGTTATTTCAGGGGCGTGCCTGCCCTGCTCTTACGTGGCTTCCCCTAGCATCTGCCGCAGCTGCGCACCCCGAGCCCGGCCCGGCCCAGCCACGCTTTGGGGGTGTTTGCTACGAGCTCAGCAAGCAGCTCGAGCTGCATCTCCCACCCTTTGGCTGCGTTCTCCCTCCCAGGCCAGGCTCTCAAGCTCTTAATCTCCCACAACAGGTCCATTTTGAAAGGCTTCGTAGCTCACCACCACCACCACCACCACCTACCCAGTGCCGAGCGCGGCAGAGACGCCAGCCGGTGCCTTCTCATCGCCGCAGCGGGAGGTTGGTAGCGATGAATGATGGCACGTGGCTTGCTGGGACCCATCCTGCCAGCGCTGCTCCTAAAGGAAAAAGTGATCCCAAACACATTTTCTGAGAAATCTGGTGCTTTCTGCGCCCTGAGACTGCTTACCAGCTCAGGGCCCTTTGCAGGGCTCTTAGATGTGGTTTCTAGAGCCCAGCTGAGGCCCAGAGCTGCTCAAATTGGGGCAGCTCAGGACACACCCATGAGGAACCACTACTGAAAGTACGTTACAAGCAAGTGGAGGCATCAGGGAATATCTGAGCTGGATTTAAGTGCCTTCAGCAGGGTATGTGCTAACCTCAGACACCTGAGCGCTCTTCTGGAGACAGCCTCTGGCGTGTGCTTTTCTGTTTGTCCGTGGGCCTATGCATGATTCCCCCCTGTGCAAACAAGAGACTCCCCCAGTTCTGTTTGCTCGCCGTCATGCTTCTACGTTAGAAGTTCATGTTCACACTTTGTCCTGGAAACCATCTTGATTTTGCCTTATTTTTACACTTTGGCGGCACCAGAACATGGTACACACTGAAAATCAAACCAATAGGCTGGAACAGAGCGGGACAAAAGGGTTTTAGAACAAAGGACCCCACTGTCCCTGGTTTGCAATGGCCACGCTTCGGTACGGCATCAACACCGTGCCCTCACTTCCCTACCGAAGCTGAAAGGTTACCTGAGAAATCTGCTGGGAATTCACACAGTTACTGCTGCTGGAGACCTCGCGAGAGGTTGTAGATGACTTAATGTGACTTAAGAAACAGCGAGCAGTGTGGTTTCAGTTGAAAATGGGCTGGATAATGTTGATCTCTAGTTGCCCAAACCGGGAGTAGCCACCGTGACCCTCCCAGCTGCCCGTCCCGGCATCCCGAACCTCCTGCCTCTGGGTTTTGTGGACAGAGAGACAACCAGGCGGTTGTCGCAACGAAATGGCTCCCTCTGAAAGGAGGTGTGATGCCATCTCCTACCCAGCTAATGGGTACCCCGAGCAAAGTGTCGTGGAAATGAAAATCAGGCACCGATCCATCTGCTGCCGTTAACGGCCAGGGAAGAAACGTGCGCGTACCTGCGTCCATGTGAGAAAAGGCGCGCGGGCTGCCGGCAGGGACAGGCAGCCCTGGAATGCTTTGGATTTTGCAGCTGAAGGGCTGAACGTGGATATTGGCCCCGCGTGGGGAGAGAGAAGAGCCCAAGGTGTCCCTGCGGGCGAAGGGAGGGGAAAGGGGACGGTGCCGCAGCGGGAACCCCGTGCCCAGCCCAGCCGGGCGCCCGCAGCCCCGGCTCCACACCGGAGCACAGCCCTGCCGGCACGGCCTCCCGCTCCGGGGCCAGCTCCTCTCTTTGAGGAGCTCCAGTAAATACATGTTTGGTTTTTTTTTTTCTTTCTGAGCCACAAAGGAAACCTGTCCCTTGTAGACGATTTGGTTTGGGCAGAGAGGAACGAGAACCTTGTGAGAGGCCAGAAAATGCCGCCCTCGGTTCTAGCCATGATGCATCGCGCTGATTATTTACTCCCCCAGCCCCTCATGCAGTTACCTACCTGCACCCACTCCCCGGCCGTGCTCTCCTTGGCTCCCCACCTGCACCCACTGCTGCTTCTCCCCTGCCCCGGTTTTACAGCAGAGCCGATGCCTCCCCGCGCCCTCCCCCTCGCATTCGCCTTCTGCACCGATCTGCTCTTCTAAAAAATTATTTCTACCTCCGTCCGATTTCATCCCTTTTTTTGCTCTCTTTTCCTCGTCTTCTTTCCAAACTGGGGATTTTCAGCTCGGGGTAGGAATGGCCAAAGTGCAAATTCAGAGTTTTATTACATGGCCTTTTGCAGCCTGGCATGCAGCATTCAATTTGGAGCGGAGTGTCCTAGCTCTGTTGCATGCCGAGATCTGTTGTCCAGATGAATTAATTCCAGATTATATGTGGGTGTGGACTTCAGCTGGGCAAAATTTGGATACCCTGGTTTAGTCATTATTCTCTGATGAATCTCTTGGTGACAGTCTTTGCCCCTATTGTTCTGAGGTGAGCCCCATGGCAAAAAATGTGAAGGCAAGAAACAAAAGAATATAAAGAAAGGTTACGAAATCAAATTCAGTAAGGCAGGGTTATTGTCCCTCCATTCTGCCTCTTCTGTCCTCCATTTGAGATTGGATTTTGCAGGAAAAAAACACCCGTAGGACAGACAGACGGAGCTTGCAGGGCAGGTTCTGGCGGGGAGCAGGGGGCCGGCAGCCCGTCCCGCCGCGTCTCCCTGGACGGCGAGCAGCACGCCGGGACCTACGCGGCCCAAATTAAACCGCAGAGAAAGGGAGGAGGAAGTTATCATCAATTCTTAACATTTTATTTCTTTACTGGGTTAAACAAGGAGCGGAGAAAACCTCTGCCCCAAAATACAACAGAACTGAAAGCATTACAGGTACAGAGACTATTGAACACAGAGAGTAGTAGGATAATATCTTTAATACAACTGAATTATAGCATGGTTTTGTGTTTTTGTTGGTTTTTTTTTGTTTGTTTTCTGTCAAACCATTTTGGAAAATAAATGTAATAGGAACTAGTGCAAAAAAGTTCTAAACATGAAGCACAGTGTATAAAATGGCATAAGAAAACTGTCCCCTCGAGGACACAGTCACTTTCTTATGACAGAGGGGAGAAAGAGAAACAGAAGGGGGGTGGGAACAGAGAGGGCCGGGCCGGGAGGCAGAGGAAGAAAGCTGGAAAGAAAGAGAAACCGGGCAGGGGGATTAGAAAGAATATTTTGACTTCAGCAGTATGGTTTTGTTTTGTTTTTTGTTTGTTTTTTTTTTTTTCACCTCGCCACCACGTACTGTAAAAGGACCTTTTCTTGTAGGTCTGAGCTCTGTAACCACCGACATTTCACAAGCACTTGAGAAGGGTTCGGTCACAAGCAGCCTGGTCACACACACGCAGGCAAAGCCATCCCGGCGGGGGGGCTCCGGTCCCTGCCGCGGTCCCCCCGCGCCCCTCGCGCCGCCGGCGTGCCGGGACCCCCCAGCCCGGCCCTCGCCGGCAGCAGAGGGGCAGAGAGACCTCGCCTGGGCTGCCAGAAACAGCATCTCCCGCGCTCTGGATGGAGAAGGGCAAGAGGGCAAGGCCGCGTTCTTTGGGGCTCTCTTCAGCACTCGCCCTGAAGCGGTCCTCGGTGAACCGCGGCGTTTGCTTTTCTCGCTTTGTGGCATCCCTGCCGGAGCGGCGCGCTTAATTCCTTCCAAATTTAAACTCCCCTGAAGATGTGGGAGTATCCCTGGTTTTGAAGGCACCCCGTAACTGCGGTGTCTGAATGTAGCGGAGGCTGGGAGAAGCTGGATTCGTTTTGGTTGGGAAAAGAAAACAGAGCTTGGGTAGGGGATGGCTGGGGGCACCCGCCGCCGGCCGAGGACCGGGAGAAGACGACGCGCTTCCTCCCCGGCAGCAGCACCTCGGCGGCGAATTCCCAAGGGGACCGTGCCCAAGCGGCTCCCAAGGTGTGCTATCCTGGACCGAAACCGTCCTGGGAAGGCAGGCAGCTCTCCAATTTGCTTTCACCACGGAGCCGCGCAGCCTACTGCCCCCAAGAAATTGGCTGGATGCTATTTTAAGTAGAGCTGGTTGAAATTCCTTACAAATTGCTATTCTCTCTGAATCCACTGCCACCAGTTCCAACTGTGCGAGCAGAAAAAGTGTGATTGATTTTTTTTTTTTTCATTTTATTTTTTGAAAATGAAAGGTTTTGTGGGAAAGGGCTGTTCTTGATACATTTCTCAATTTGAAAAAAATTGGTCATAATTATCATATGGCTTGTTTTGACAAGTTTCAAAATAAAAAAATAACTGCCTGGCTTGAAATGTCTTTTTGTTTTGCAACTCAAGCACGTACAGTTCCCAAATACGTTTAAAAATGGTAAAACCAAACCCAAATTTCATAAGCCAAACCTAATTTTTTTTTTTTTTTTGAGTTTCAGTTTACGACAAGCGAAGCTGTCGACTTCCTGGGCTGAGAAAGGATCGTCATGAAATGCTAACGAGACTGGAAACCACTCCTGACCTTGTTTCGAACAACAGTACTCGACACGCAGCCTGCGCAAGGAAGCTGGAGGAACGGTGTTCAGTAACGCAGCCACCTCTGGCCCGTGAGCGCCCAGTCCTGCGAGCAGGGGCTGAGAGCTTTGATAAAACCCTGACAACTTTTTAAAGGAATTTTTTTTTTAAACTATCCTTAATTGAAAATGATTTATCCTTTGCGTACGGCCACAGCGTTTCCTTTGCTCCCCTCATCCCAGAAGGGTCTCAGTGCAGCTCTGCACGACCCGGGGCAGAGGTAAAACCCCTCCTTCCCCTGCGCCCAGCACCCATCGCCCAGCCTACGTCCAGGCAGAAGGCAGCCGCACGTCCTGCACGGGCCAAGCTGCAGGCAGCCACGTGTGGGACCCCCCAAGGACCAGCCCGCGGGTGATGGAGCAGTGAGCCCCGTTTTTGGGAGCCCCGTTTTTGGGGGGATGCTCTTCTCTGCTCAGCCATGGGGAGCACGGTCGGTGCTGGCTTCGTTGTTTGAGATGGAGCCTGGGGCTGGGGCTGCAGGAGCGGTGTAAACCACCTGGATTTTCAGCAGTCGGGCCCTGACTCCTGGCTGGCCCGGAGGACAGGCAGAGGACAGGCAGAGCAGGCTTTCCCTGCCGCCCTCCCTGCCGCCATGCGCAGGACTGGAAGCAGTCGCCCAAAGAGAACACCCAAAACGAGCTGCTGAAAAGCTTCACTCCCAAAATAAAACTAAATGATGCTTGGACCCACGCAGCCTGCCCAGAGCTGCCGTGACCCAGGAGCCCTGAACAGGCTCCTCCTGGGGGGAGAAGGGGCGATGGGGGGGTTTCCTAACGCAGGTACCTCTGCCGCCCCGCTGCGACGCCCAAGAGCTGACTTTGATGGGCTAAAGCAGATCATGACTAGCGGCCTGCCTCAAGGTCAGACGCTGGCCTTCCTAACCTTTCGAGGATAATTTAAGAGAGATGTATACCCCCGCGGACGGGAAGCCACAGGGCAGCTCAAAAAGTCTACGAGCAAAATCGTCTGCCACGTCGCACAGATTTTAGCAGGGATTTTCGCAGAATCCGAGCGTGTTTCTGTCCTGATTTTGTCTCTACCAATTCTATAGGCATTCCTTTCTGGGGTGGTAGCGAGGTATCATATTATAATTTATCACAAGCCGCTGCATGACTTTTTGAGGGCAGAGCCTTCAATCCCAAGGCTGAGCACGAGGCGGTGCCCCCTCCCTGCAGGACGGGGGGGACCCCGTCCCACCGGCAGCGTAAACGGCCCCGCTCCGTGCTGCGAAGCACCCACCTCCCCTGCAAACGCGGCGCGGGGAGACCTCGCCGGCCAGGAGGGACGCACGGAGCTCGGCAACGGGAAGCTTCGTCGCACCGCCGAGGAGGATCCTGCCGCGGGAGCAGCAGATATCAGGGATTTTCTTTTTTTAAACGCGGGCAGAGGAACCGTCTCCCAGCATCGCCTGCAGTCCTGAGTGGCAGTGAATGAACTGCCCTGACATCTCCTATTGAAGCAAAGCAAAATGTGTTGAACAAAAACCATTTCAAGATGTTTTCCGAGTGTTGCCAAGTTACTCAACATGTTCTGCTTTAGTTGTCAAATGCTTTCAAAGCGATTTCCCTAACTCAGAGCACGAATGGTGAGGGCTCTCCCTGGGAATCTTTTGCCTGGGGCTACCATGGATCTGTATCTTCATAAGAAAAAGGCTCAACTAATGATTAATCTTCACCAGAGGAAGCAGGGCCTTTCTTTGGGATTTTTCTTCAGTTATTTTTAATTAATTTGTACAACTGGCAGTTACATTAAAGTGCAAAACCCAGGACTAACGCTCCAGCCGGGCAGGACCCGGCTACCTTTCCCCCCGCAGCCCCATCTGCTCGGTGCCCACTCCCGCATCCGGACCCTGCAGGGCCAGCATCACCCCGCGGCTCCCCGGGGCAGAGCGAGCCCCTTGCCAGCGAGGGCAGGGAGGAATCGCTGCTTTCCCATGGGCATTTTTCTCCGAGCAGAGAGAAGTTTATCCACTGGAGGAAAGGTTGGGTTTTACACATTAATCCCAATGCGTGGCGCCTTCTTTAGGGAGAAGAAATAAGATCATTGAATGAAAAGGAGAAAGCACCTTGGTTTTAATTTCCCGGTAGGATAAATCCTGGTGTTTTCCAAGGTCCCAGGTGGCCGCCAGAGCGCGGCTCTGCCCGAGGGCTCCTGGTCCCAGGGCCACGTTGGGCACCGGAGGGGCTGGGGCTGAAGCATCCCTGCACACACGGGGCAAAGAAACCCTTTCTCTCCTTACCGCAGGCACGTTCAGTCCACGTTTGAATAAAAATAATGTCAGTGGCATTAACTGAGACAAGGTTAACGACTCCTTTCTGGACTTTCCTCTCGTACAGCAAAGAGAAAGCAAATATGGATGGACGATTATTAAGGTTGTAATGTCAGACCGAAGAGAAGATTTTTATCCGACGGCCTTATGATGGACTGCGACATACACCGCTTCCAGCTGCTCCGTCCTGCTCTGTGAACAGCCTAGTCTGGATTCACTTAACGAGATTGGCAAAGTGTTGAATACAGCATATGGTGCCCTAAAACCACAGAACTTATTGACAGCAGCCCAGACTCGCTAAATAAAAGAACTCCTTCCAAAAGCCTTGGTCTGTGAAGACTCAGCACTTTCCTCCCAGTCACACTAGGTAAAATCCCTGCCAGCGCGGCTCCGCACCCCACGCGCTCCCCCTGCCCGCGGACCCGGCATCCTCCCTGCCGACCCGGCACGTTATCCCCACGTGAACACCTCCTGGGAAGCCGCAGCTTGGAAAACGTGCGGATCTCCTCCGGCTACAGCATAACTGCCCTGCAGAGCCTCCTCGCCCCCCGGCCGATGAGGCTGATGCAACCGCACCTCCCCAGTGATCACACTGAACGCCCCGGGTTTGAAATGCCTCCGCTTTCAGACCATTCACTGGGACGCAGCGCGGTCTCCCTGCCTCCTGAGATGAAGCTCATCAGCTGACGTTACGGAAGGTGAAGACATTTGTCACAGCTCCCAGGTTATTCCAGCAAAACCCTGCCAGCCTCCCCTAGCCCCTGAAGACAACTTGGGCTATTTGACCTCGCTCCCGCAGCTCTGTGGAAATCACCCATCACAAAACCTCCGCACTCGGCGCCACCCGCAACCGCCCGAGCCTGGACCGACACCAACGCCCCGCTCCATCGCTCTGCTCGCCGGCGGTGCAGAACAGTATTTGCACGGGGTTCACACGGGCGGTGCAGAAGAGCGAGCCCGTAACGCCGCGCCGCCTGCGAGCGCGCAGGCTCGGGCGCTGCTCAGCGTCTCACCAGCAGACAATGAATAGGGGCCAGTGACTCAGGGCCACTTGCTGACGCACCACACTGGGCTATTCTTCTCTCTCTGGATGAGTCGTTCAAAGATTGGATGCAGCCTATCTCTGAGAGAGGCGCCTGGAATTAGCTTAACTCTTGGCAGTACATGAAAAATCTAATTTCCTTAAGAGGGAACTGGATCCGGCTGTCTCGAGGCAGGCACAGGACCGTGCTCCCTCCCTCGGTCTGGCTGTATGCTCTTGCTAGTCATCAAAGCAGCTCACAACTCATTTCTTAGCGGCAGAGCAACCGGAGGAGTCGGATCCCCGTTTGCTGAACTGTTGCACGTCCAAGTTCTCAGACTGGTGTAAACTAGACTGAAAATACACGGATGCTGTGAGGAATAGTCAAACGAGAATGGTCCTGCCTTTTCTGGGTAGCAACAGCAAGGAAACCTGCTGGGGAAACACCCTCTGCATCTTCCGTGAGCATCACCTCTCCCAGCCCAACAACCAAGGGACAGCAGGTCCACAGGCTTTGTGTCTGCGGGACTTTGGTAACAGGCAACGTGTAAACATCACCCCAAAGCTCTGAGATTCAAGTCAAAGCAGAAATCAAACATTTGGCTGCTTCTCAGAGCCTCTTTGGTGCGGAAATGGGCTGGAAACCTCAGGAAACCTGTCCTTCCCACGAGATGGCCAGTACTTCCCCCTTCCAGCCGGGTAGGAAGTAGCTTTGCTCACGGGGCTCTGCTTGGGTTCGCTTCACCTCAACAGACCAGAAACCACAAAACTCTTACAGTCCTCGGCTCTGTGACTTCTTGGACCCTCGCAGGGATCTGGGATCGGTTTGAGATGCAGCAGGACATTCCCCCTGCTCCATCGCTGCCTCCCAGCAGGGCCGCAGCGATCCACCCTGGGCTCTGCTGTAGGCTCCCCGTCAAGAGGCAGCCTAGAAAGAGAGGGACCGTCACGCGTCCTCTGTAGGCAACGAGCAGGTTCACATCCGCATCGCGACCAGGACATTTTGCAGCTGACTCGTGCTAAAACGCACCCTCCTCCTTCCCCTCGCCCGCACCCAGAACGAACTTTCTTGTCGCTGGTGCCTGGCCCGGAGGCGCAGCGCCGTCCCCCGTGCACCACCTCGCAGCATTCACGCTGGGAACAGTTCCCGGTGGGTGGGTGGGGAATTTGGGAGTTTCCTAGGAAAGCGGGATCCGATGTCTGTTTGGGGGCTGAATCCCTGGATATGCTGAGCTCAGGTTAAAAAAAGAAAACAAGTGAGCCAAATGAGGCTGCACCAGCAGCACCTTGCCTGGCCGAGTCCAGCTGTCCCAGCTGGGCTCCTAGAAATTTTCTGATCTGGGGGGCATCCACGGATAGAAATATTCACAAGAACTCTCTTCCCAGCTGGGCTTTATTAGCGCCTCTTCTTTCTGTGGGAGACTCTCCCTACAAGCCAGATTTCTCCAGCCCTTTTGCCCAGTCCTTCTGCCATCCAGTCGATGATTTGCAGCTGGGAAGCACGGAAGGATGCTTTCTGACGCCCCGCATCC
This sequence comes from Balaeniceps rex, assembly GCA_013401315.1. Classification (NCBI taxonomy): domain Eukaryota; kingdom Metazoa; phylum Chordata; class Aves; order Pelecaniformes; family Balaenicipitidae; genus Balaeniceps; species Balaeniceps rex. The sequence goes on from VYZW01050608.1 coordinate 23,101, forward strand.
CACTGTTACCACGCACGACCCCACTCCCTCGCTTAGCCTGTGCACTGCTGGAGTCACATCTCCCTAACTCCTCTCGGGGACCAGCCGCTCCAGTCAGGAAAGAAAACAAAAAAGGTTAAACCAAATCATCAGGACTCTTGGCAAAGTGGGATGCGGGAATGCTGGGGATGTCCCTCCTGCTCCGTGCCTCCTCCCTCCCGCTCCACCTCCTCGCACAGAGGAGCAGGAGAGGCAAGGCTGGAGGAGCAGGTCGGGGACGTAACGAGACGAACCCCGAGTAGTACCACAGTGTAGCATAACAGCGTCCCACTCCTGGCCCCCAAATCCCATCAGCGAGGGGAATGCCACGCAGAGGACACTGCACCCCACGAGGATGGTTCTGCCTTGAGTTGGTGGGTTCTTCCCCTGGGACGGGACGGGGGGGCAAGGCTGTGCCAAGAGGTGCTGCCTCCCTGCCTGCCCCGGCCCTTCGGGATTTACAGACCGAGGAGGAAAAGAAACGGGCTGACTGTCAAACCCCTGGCATGTCGCTGGCAGGTAAGGTGCGGGCGCCCAAGGCACTCGCGGCAGGCGGCCGGGATGCGTGGCAGTCCCGGGGGACACCTCTTCCGAAGGGACCCCCTCCCCTCCGCTCCCCCCGCCCCTGTGCCGTACCTTCCTGCGCCGGCGCCTCGGCGAGGCCGGGCACGCCGCGCTGCCCGGCTGCTACTGACCGAACCCTTCTCAAAGCCGAGTCCCGCAGCCCTGTGCGCATTAGAGACTCTTCATCACGGGGATGCCCCGCGGCGAGCAGCTCTTGGGGGTATGTGCGGGGGTGTGTGTGTGTGCGTCACCCCCAATCCCGTGCCTCCCATTGGAGGAATAGCATGTGCCCCCCTTAGTGGAAAAAGATCTGGCGTTCTTCTTGGAGGTCAGCTTTCCCCTCCGCATCACTCGTCCCGTGCCACGCTCTCCTCCAGGGCGGGCAGGGCCTCCAGGCTGAGCCCTCCGCCGGCCGCCCCGCTGCCGCCGTGCACGCTCGAGAAGGACACCATGGTGTGGAGAAGCATCAGGACCAGCACGCACAGTCTGATCCTGCTGCTGCCGAGGCGAGACCCTGCGGAGACTGGCAGCAAGGATGGAGAGTGGGGCTGGTGGTGGTGGTGGTGGTGGTGGTGGTAGAGGTGGTAGTGGTTCTGCCGCTGGTGATGGAGGTGGGGGTCGTGGCGGTGGAAATGGAGTGACTCTGACGCTGTGGATTTGGGGGATGTGTTGTCGTTGCTGTCTGGGGGGTGGTCGCAGGAGTCCCATTGCACCTCGCAGCACTTGGCCTCCTCGTCAGGCAGCTGGTTCTCCAGCAGCCCTGCGGGAAGGAAGCGGAGGAGGAGAAGGGGGTCAGCAGGAGACTGCGGACGGGACTGCAGAGGGACCAAGCCCCAGTGCCTGCCAGCGACGCGACGCGCAGAGCCTGAGAACTGGGACACCCAGAGACCCCCAGGACCGGCCCGCAGTGGGGCTGTGAGCCTGCACGGACCAGCGTGCAGGCAGAGACCGCAGCCCTGAGACATGTTCAGGACACCCCAAACGCTGCTTGTAGTGGTTAAATGTCCTGGCCCTGCTTCAATCCCATCACCTTCAGCCCCTTACACGCTTGCTTTAGGTTTCAACTAGAGGTAGGGCTTTCATTTCGGGTGCTAAGCTGTGGGCTGCTGCCGTGTCCCCATTAACCACTTACACCTCACCCCCGATGGCCACGTTTCGGCAGTCAGGCAGCGCTTCATGCGTTTCCACGCCGTACCTCCTCCCCCTCCGCCCCAAAAAGCCTTCAAAATCTGGCACGTGGCTTGCAAAACGTGACGGGGCTCATCAGCACCCACCCCCACCCAGCCCGGCCCCGCTCCCCGGACCTCCTTACCCGTACAGATGAAGCCAGGCAAACCTCCATAGATCAGCTCGTCATTGTCCGGTAACACAAACGGGCACCTGGTCTGCACCTCCAGGCAGTATTGCTTGCATGGGATCCGGTGTCGGCACTGTTGTTGGGTCACGTTGAAATACTCGGAGCACAGCCACGCCTTGTAGACAGCCTAGGGGAAGCCACCGAGAGGGACACGTCACCTCCCAAAACACCGGGGCAGCCGAAGCATTGCAGAGACACGGGGTGAAAGGGGAAGGGAGAACCTCCTCTTAGCTCACACAAGAAACATGTGTCAGTACATCAGGGTCGCTTACTGAACTCACCGATCGATTAAAATAAAGCCCTGAAGCGTTGGGACTGTGGAACTCATCCAACAAACCAAATCCACCACAAAAATAAAGCTAATTAACCACACGGACCAGCGTCCCCTACAGACAGGCACTGCGACAGACCGCGGTGACTCTGCCAAGCCGGTGGCCCGAGAGCTTGGTCCCTCGTGCGAAAAATTCAAGCATGGCTTATCACCCGCCCCAGAGCATCTTCTTCCTCCCCAAGGCGCCCTGCTGCTCCCCCGGGGTTGGGTAGGGATTTATGCCTCCTCTAAAGCACTTTGGTCCCCATCAGCTCCGAGCTGGGACAGCAGAACAGACCACGGGCTGATCTTGATTGGCAATGTCCAAAGGTCTCTGCCTGCTGGAGAAGCTGCTGGCCAGAAGCAGGAGGGCACCGCCGGGATGCAGCACATGCAGCCGCTGCAGCCTCAGGCTCGTCCCTCTCTGCCACCAAATAACACCTTGCTCACCTTCCCCACCCCCCGACCTGCTTCTGGGGGACAGTCCCAGTTCACAGAAATCCGGCGCTTTTCGCTGTGCCGTTTCTTTTGGCTCAAAGGGGCAGACCCTGGGGGTAACACGTTCATTTTACACAATTTGACACTCAAATGTACCAAACAGCGGTACGGATGCCCTGAGCGCTCCCCTCGCCCTTCCACTGGTCAGAGCTGTGCTTGCCGACGCTTCCAGAAGCAAAAGCAACCTGGGGGTTCACCTGCGACTGCAGATGCGAGGCTGTGCCACAACCCCTGCCTCTCCAGCCTGTCCGGTCCCCAGTCCCCCTCCCTCGGGTCCGCCACCACGGACAAAGGAGCCTTCATCTGCGGCTGACTGAGATGACCTTCCTCAGCAGAAACCAGCTCTTGAAGAGAAAGCAGAGGCAGTGGTTCCCTCCGTGCGTCCGTGCCCATCGCAGCCGGCCGGGCACAGCCCAGATGGCTTCGGTTAAGACCGTATCTCCCGCATCCCCCTTTATCTCCCGAGCATCAGGCACGGGTGGAAATTGTTTGTCTTTGCTCGCTGTAAAAGGGAGGGAGATCTCTCGTTTCTCATGGCCAGCAGTCATTCCTCAGCCTGCAAGAAGCCCATGACACCGCTGGGAAGAGCAGCACCCTCCGCGGCGCTTCCAGCTCATCTATGAACATATCTAGGCACTAGCGACAGCGTTAAGGCCATGTTAACGACCACATCCAACTTCCTTTGAAACCAACTAGAAAGGACTCCCCGTGATTCAAAGGGAATGCATTTCCCTCCTCGGCGTGCTTGGAGAAAACCCCGTGCTCCTCCTTCCAGCTGCATTTTTATTTTCTGGAGGCTTTAAAAACATCGCTTCTTTGTTTCCCCATGTTTCCATAGATCCTTATCATCGTTTGTTTGGACCATGGTTGTGTCTCAGGATTAAAGCTGGTTGGGAAATTCTTGGCAAGTTATTTTAGTCTCTTTATTTTTTTCCTGGAAAATGCCAAATCATGAAAACCAGAATTTTCATGGAAGCGTGCTAGTTTTGGTGAAACTTTCATCACAAAAAGTTTAATCGAGACCAGGACACAATATATAGAGCAAGCCTTCCAGAGCAGTCAATAGCCTTGTGGTCAGGGCTTTCAGCTGGGACATGGGAAATTCAGTCCTGCTTTTTCTCCCTGGCCCCTTGGATGTTAATTACTCAGACAAAGCGGGATGGCTCCAGAGAAGGGACTGACTCTGCAATCAGACTGTGAGGACACAACCGGGAGGGAGAGCTTTGAGGTCTGGGTCTGCATCTGCCTGAGACGATTCCCCTCGGCGCCGAGGAGGAGGAGGGAGACGGGCAGGGCGAGCACAGCCCGTGCTCCAGAGATGCCACAACCCCAGCTGCAACGCGCGTCCTCCCCGCCGGCCTCCGCTCCCTCAGGGACGGTATCGGGAGCGAGGGGACGGTGGGACAGTGAGGAGGACGCAGAAGGACCCTTCAGCAGCATGGCACGTGACACTCCATGAGCACGATGAGCTTTTCTCCTTCGGAAAGCATCTATTGTTGCTCTCCACGGGACATCAACAGGACGCAAAGGAGGGTTAGACATCTCAGTGGACAGTGACACCTTACAATAGATGGGATGGAGAACCAGAAGGTATAAAACGGGCTTCAAACCATCCACCGACTGTCCAGGACTTAGCCAGATGGGACACATCCTTACTTTGGTCCAAGGACTCGGCAAGTCCCTGCCTCGACACAACACCGTTATTTACACATGACTGCAGACGCATGCGTAATCTGGAGCAAACCGGAGAGGTCCCTGCCTCGAGGAGCCTGCAGCTGCAAAGACACGCTATGCGATAGCCCGAGACACGGGGATGCCTCTGGGAGGGATGTACCGAGGATGGCGACCAAGACATGCACCCCAGGAGAGCGGGCAGCTGCCCTGCAGGCAGCCACCCCGCAGGCAGGGGCACCCCGCAGGCAGGGGTTCTGCTTCGCCAGGCTGAAGGCGATGCCTTCCCCTTCTCCCTGTTAGAGAGGAGCACAGGCATCCCACCGCAGCCCACCGGGCCAGGCAGGCAGCGGGCAGGCAGCAGGCAGGCACACAGACCAGCCCCCAGCAAGCACTCCTGTGGAAATTGCTATGAAACACGTTTTCCAAAGAGTTTTTAGGTCTATTGGAGATTTAAGGCATTTGGGGTGGGGTGAATTTCCTTAATTTCAATCTTCTAAAAATCGGTTATTATTTTAATTATTAGTAATTATCTGAGTTAGTTACTTGGGCTGCCTTTACAGGCAACAGAGAGAGGGCACCTTGAGGACAACACATCCCTCGGAAGCACCAGAGCACCCCGAGCACCCAGCAGCGAGAGGGCTGGAGGTGCTGCTCTCTGTCCCTGCTGGCTGCAGAGGATTTCTGACAGCCAGTGTGACCGGCTGCCTGATTTCAAATGCCTGAAGTTGGGCGGGATGAAGTCTCCCCCAAGCCATAAAGTTTTCGGGATTAAAAACTGAAGGCATTAACTCCACCACAAACAGCCTGCAAATTTAAACGAGAATTAAGATACGTCCTGGAAAAAGATAACTTGGCACTCGCTTTTTGTGATTAATCATCGGGCTTTTTCTGCCAGCCACGTAGCACCAGCAGTGTCCTGCCGCTTAAGTCTCTCCCTTGCACACGCTCTTCGGTGCTCCACGGTAACCAACAAGAATAGCAAATAGGCAAAGTGCATTATATACACTTTTATATACACGTTTATGTACAGCTCACAGCGTTATATTGGCTCACAAAAACTATGCTGCAAACGCTAAGTGACAGCACGTGCAACAGCAGACCCCAGCACCCATCCACAAACCGGTCACCAACGGGGAAAGGGATGGAATCTGCAACGTGACCCGCAGCCAGCACGCTGCCCAGGGCCAGCGTGGGTGCTCCCCGCCCGGGCGAGCAGCGGTGCCGGGCTGCTGCTCCACGCGTCCCTGGGGCCCCCGCTGTTTGGCGGTGCCAAGGGGATGCAGAAGTGCCGCACGTGGATCCGCACAAGAGAACAGCGATGTCGGCAGGCTACCTGCTCCCTAAGGACAAGGTCACCCGGCAGCCCCAGGGGACCTCCCCAAAGCCCAGCGCAGCCTGCACGGACCCACACGGGTACCGCTGGTGTGCCCGGCCCCGTCTGCCAGCCCGGAGGGCGTGGGTGGAAGGACCAGATGGGACACGCCGAGTCCATCCCTCCCGCTCACCCTGTTTTCCAGCCCCTCGTCTGGCTTAGCGTTAAACACCTCCATCAGCGGGACTTTCTCGCGTTTCCGAGGCGGTTGTTTTACTGCTGAAAGCACTTATCTCGCTGCCTACAAGTTTTCCTTCATACTTGACCTACATTTTTCCATCCTAAAGTTCATTCCCTTCAATCATTCCATAAACCATCCCTCTCCCTCCTCTGTGTTTACACATTTCTAATATTTGCAGATGTATCACGCTCCCCATTTAGTCATAACTTAGACAAGCTCGACTGATTTACTCTCTCACTTCTCCTGCGAGTCTCCCTCCCAGCCCTTTAATCATCTCTGACTCTCCCCCGCGCTGCTTCCCAGGCCCCGGTCGCGTTCATGGCTCCCACCTGGGGACACGTGCAGCCCGGGAAGGAGGGATGCTCCACCGGGTCCCCTGACCGTGGCTGTCACCGGCACTGCCCCAGCTCCGGCTTTGGGCTGCAGCAACCCGCCGTCCGGCACAGGAGACTCCGGAGAGCTCGGTAGGAAGGAGTTTGGGCTCATCCCTGCAGAAACACAGCTTGCACAAGCAGACTCTGCATGGATCTGCACGTTTCCCCCCTAAAACGTTCCTGTTGACTCCTATCAGGGAAGTCTGGCAGAGGGTTGGGGTCTCAGACAATGACATTTGCGTGAATTTAATGAAAATACTGAGTGAAAGGCTGCAAAGAGCTGGTGATACCCCAGTCACCGGAGAGGACAGAGGAGGTGCTCTCACCTAGAAACCGCGACCAGGCACCAGGATTTCCCGGGTGCCTTCCCTGTTCCCTTTCCTTTCCAGGGCACCCACCTGCCCAGGGGGAAGCGTGCGGCTGCCCGGGTCCCAGCCGGCGCTCGCCTTGCCGAGGTGTGGGTCCTCCGGGCGCTGCAGCAGGCATTGCCATGGCTGTGCACGACGGAAACTGCCCACGTCTGTTCAAAAGACAGCGAAGACCTGCTGGTGCAACAGGGCTGGCAGCTGCCCCGCTCCACCGGGACCGGGCGGAGATGCGGGCAGATCTCTAGGAGACACCAGCATCTGCAAAGATCAGCGGTACAGGCAAGGAGCAAACTCCCCGGGATGCTCAAGCCGCAGCCTTACGGCTTTGGTTTTTTGATATCTCTGAGCTCACCCCATGCAACCTGCTTTCTCTTGCCCTTATAAAGGACGTGTGAGAACTTAGGACAAGAAGAAATCTATTCTCTGGTTAAATCAACACGGAAAGCTCGCTGTTTTCCATCCTTACCGTTTACGGTTTCTTCAGGAAGTGAGTTTGGTTGCAATCAGCGTTTCTTCCATTCTATTTTTGCTTTTGGCTGATCTCCAGCCTGGCCAAGTAAATACAAGTGACCTGAACTCCAAAAAGCTCTGTTTCGGTGCCCTCTTCCTGCATTTTTAGCTCCGAGGACTGGCTAGACGACTCCGAGAAAGCACAAGGCATTTTGCTGCCTAGGAAAAGGGCCAACTTCAGACACCCAGTTTATACGTGAGGAGGAGGACAGGCTATCTATCGGCAGCTGAATTGCGCAGGTGTGCCGAAACACCCCATCATAAAAGACATTAGAAAGAAACAAAATGAATTGGCTTTCCAATAGCTATCCAATTAAGCTACCTGTCTGCTCACACTTCCACCGACATCTGAAAGCAGCAGTCAGAGGGACGGCCCTTTCGCAGGCGCTTCGGTGCCAAATTGAGTTCCTCACTGCCTGCACTTCTCCTGCTGCCTGCACTTCTCCTGCTGCCTCCTGTCAGTACCAGGAGAGCATCCCCCATCAAATAGCTCTTCCAGAGTCTTTCTGCATCCTTGCTATTTCTGCGCAAAATAACGTACTCATTTTTTTAAAGTAATTTGGCCATTTCAATGCCAATCCAGTCGCTGCCAGTATTTTGTAAACGCTGGCGTTGCCTCTTGAACCACCCCAGCTCAATTTCGGGAGAACTGAGGGGCGGGGATGGAGCAGCATCCTCGGGATGCAACACCTTTGCAGAGGATGCAGTGCTTGGGATAGTCTGGATGCCCACCGGGACCACCAGCTGTAATTAACCCAACGAGCTGCTGTTTTCCCATTAGAGCAGGAATCAATGCTTGGGAGGTTTCCCAAATTTCTGTTAATGGCACAGGGAGCCTGGCCCAGCTGCAACGAGCCCTTCTCTGTGATTAGGGGCTGGGGCAGCACCCCCAGCCCAGCACCCGCTTCTCTGGAAGGGGGATTTGCAGACCAGAGGGCTCGGAGGATAACGAGGGCAAAAATCATCTCATTCTGCATAGAAAAGGCAAGACATGGCGCTCGCCCTCTGCTGACCTCACACCTGAGCAAGGCGGGGATTTCCCTCCTCCAACTGCCCGGGGACACCCCCCAGCACGGCACTACTGGCCGGTCCCCCCACCCGGCTGCTCCCACGGAGGGGACGCCCACGGAGAGCGGAGCTGCTGACCAGCAGTAATAAGCGGTTACACCAGGTGCAGGCAAATTGGATGCTTTGAGAAACCGGGTGCGAGTTTATAGCTTGGCAAAACTGCCCGGGGCTGTATTTAATTGCAATAATATTGGGCTCTGCTCACTAATCTGAGGAGGCGCTGGGGTCAGCTCTGGAAGGAGACCCAGGAGCGTGCTCGGGCTGGCGGCCGGGGGTTCACGCTGGAAGCTGCCGAGCTCTGCCGTCACGACTCTCCTCCTCCTCCTCCTCTTCGCTGCCGCTGAGGCCACGAGCGCTCGACCCGGCCGCAGCTGCGCGGGGCTGGGGTGGTACATGAGCATCCCGCGAGCCCCTGCCAGCAGCCAGACCCCCACCAGCGCCAGGGAACCTGCCTGAAACCCTCCTCCCAAAACCGCTCCGCTCACCTGCACCCGCAGGGAGCTCACTCACGTCTTGCTCATCGGGACACCCAGCCATCAGCTTCCCGGTGGGCCGAGAGGAGAAATCCCTGCCTGCCCCTGCCAGCCCCACCCCAGCCGAGAGCTGCCCCCTCCCCTCCCGGCACGGTTCCTGGGACTCACATTTCCATCATGGCCTGAGATGAGCATCTGGAGCGGCTGCGCCTCATTAATCTTGGACACAGGGAAATGAGTACTGCTAATGAGCCACTCCGGCATCTCTCCAAGCTCTGGCACATCAGGATGCAGCGCGGGAAGCGGGATGCGCAGGGGGGAGAGAAGAGCCCCCTTGGATGGCAGAGGATTAAGGGAACGCTAACGTCCACGGCCGGCCAGGAGGAGTCACAAACACAAGCTGCAATGTCCAATTACCATTGTATTCAATTACTGCTGCCTGCAATTCTGACATTAACAATGTCGAGCTTTTTAAACAGCTTTTTTTTTTTTAATTAGCCTTGCTATAGGCTGTTCTAACATCGTATCTGTAACAGCTGTTTTTTTGGTAACTTCTTTGATAGTTCTGGAGCGGCATTATCCCTGCCTCGCCACATTCACATGCTCTGGTTTGGGGTGGGGGGGAACCAACCCAACCCCAAAACCCAACAACTGTGTGCCATTATTTTTTTTTTTTTGGTATTGTTTTTACTTTTTTTTTTTTTTTTAATANTTTTTTTTTTTAATATAATGTTGACTTGTGCCTGGCGATGACAGCGCTGGAGCCGCGGATCCTCCGTTTCACAACGGGGGGAGGCAAGGGCCGGGGCGCCTCTGCCCATTGTACCCCGGCACCGTAGGGCACGGAGCGGAGTCAGTGTCTGCGGCTCCGGGCACCGTGACGGAGGCTGCCAGCAGGAACGGCGTGGGATGGGAACGGGCGCTCAGTGGGAATGGGGCCGGACGCACGCAGGCTGCGGGGTGCTGGGAACAGCACCAGTGCGAACCCCGGCCACTTGCCAGAGCCGGTGCTCCTCAAACATCACTGGAAACGCTGTGCCATGCCGTTAGACCGGCAACCCACCCGCTGCCCACCGGGGCTGGCTGGCATGTGCCCGTGCCGGGCTCGCCGCTACCCTGCGGCCCACCTACCTCCAGGGTTTGTTCTCCCATGGGTTTTCCCCCAGCCATCCCACGCACGATGCCAGTTTGCATCCCGGTTTGTCACCCCGGTGCTGCGACCGCGCGGTGTGCCGGGGCAGAATGGGCACAGGGGAGGCTGTGCTGGGTCCGGCACCGGTCAGGCTTGTCCTCAGGGAGGGTCCTGGGCAGGGGAACCCCCACGTGCTCCCCAGCCACAGCTTCCCACCCACATCCCGGGACCAGACCCATGTCCCTTGCCCTCACTGATGAAGTCGCTCCCAAATTACCAGAAGCAACGTAAGGCAGAGCTACCCGCTCACATCACCTTAGTGACTTCATGAAGAAGCTCAGAGTTTTTTAGCATTTTAGTTTTAATTCCCAGTTCTTGGATTAAAGAGACTATCTGAATGCCCCTTCTTTTATAGGAGGAGAAAAAAAAAAAGCCCCCCAAAATAACTCCCCCCTCCAAGCTACTCAGAACAAGTCTGAGACACATACAACTCCCTATGCGCTCTTCTTCCAAAACTAAGAGAAAACAGCTTTAAAGCATGACCTCCATGCACCTCATACACCCAAAGGCCAGGCAACAATCCTCTTGCACTGAAGTTCACGATATCGGGTAGCTCGACACACACCTTGGGAACACCTGGAGCGGGCAAAGGACGGGAGAACAAGCATCTCAACCTGCCTCTGCAAACACCCGCACACCTTCAAGACCCACGGGTGTGCTGGGCCAGGGGTGGGCACTGGTCAGCAGTGCCAGCTCCCAGCCCAGGGACGCTGTCAGGGGACGGGCACCACATTTATAGGCTCATTTCTGTGCTCATCTGCTCATTGCAGCTGAGGGCTGCTGTGTGCAGAGGCCAGGGAAAAGCCTGGTCCCATCCCAGCAGATGCAGCTCTCGCCTTGGAACAAACCCAGCAGGAATAGCCCGCAACTGCGGTTTGTACCAAAACGGGAAGCATCCCCTGGAATAGCGGCGCTTCGGACACCGGACAGCCCTCAGCAGCACCGCGGCCGGGACGGCGCTTAGGAGACACGGCACTTGGCATCCCAGCACGGCTGTGTGGCTGCATCCATCTATTACACAGCAAGCAAGAAAAAAAATAATCACACTAATTAACGTCACAGCTGGACAAATGGAAGGCAATGACCACTGCCAAGCCCCCTCGCTCTCCACAGCCAGCACCCGTGTGCGTGCAAGGTGCGGGTCCCTCCATTTCCCCGCACCTCCATGCACCCTCCAGCAAAACACCCTGTACAGATTCTCGCCACGGCGCAGGGTCACAGCACCCAGTGCAGGAGCCGGCACTGCAGCCACAGTGACGCGGGGTGCAGGGGCAGAGGTGCGGGACCCTGGGCTACCGGGCAGGCAGCGCTGCCTGCTCCCTGCCCAGCGCTGCCTGGAGCCCCTTCCCTCCCGCTGCGGCTCCCGCTTTGCCCAGTGCAGGTTTGCCACGGCGGCCCCGCGGCCATCGGGACCCGGACGGGGATTACCCCCGTGGCCCAGCCGCCCGCCTGCCGCCGCCCAGCCCTGCGCAACCGCTCCTGGAGACCCCAGCCCACTGCAGTAGGCTTTTGATACCGTATCACTGCTTGCCAACATTACAATTCCCATGAAATAGTATTTTCGTTTAATTATCAAACTCCACCTTGGGACAGACGCGTCCTTCCTCCAAAGGAGGATGACGATGGGGTGGAAGCGCTCTGCTCACTGCTGCCCGCGGACCCCAGCTCTCGCTCCAGCGTATGTGATATTGCCAGGGTGTTCAGTCCCCCCTGCACCCTGGGTCTGTCCCCTCTATTCGCCCTGTGATTTCTTCTGGCAGCGACTGCCCGTGCTTGGACGGTGTCTAGTACAATGTGGCCCCAGTCTTGGTGGGCTGCCTGCAGGCGCTGCTGTAAAACAAGCGTATTGAATCCAAACAAAATGCACATGGAGCCTGCTCCTTCTGGAAGTGCCTTGGGAGGAAGGACTGGGCCCCATTGTGCTACAGGCTGCACAACACCAGCAGTAGACAGCCTCTGTCCTGAGAAACGTCTGAGGCACACAAGCCCGAGAGCACAGTAAAGGCAGAAAGGGCCGGCACTCCCACGCTGAGCCCGCCGAGCGACGGGGACAACAGTAAATCTAGACCGCTGCTTTGTGCTCTCCTCTCAAGAAGGGTCTTGGCTGGGGTTTAGAGAGGAGAAGACCAGCTCGCCGGGAAGGCAAGGCCGGGATGGGAGCGTGAAGGTATGCCTGGGAAGGAGATGGACACCAAGAGAGCTGGCCAGGAGACCGGGACAAACCGACGGTGGCCAGGGAGCGAGCAGCTTCTCCTCGGCATCTGGAGGGCTTTGTCCTGCTCCATCTCCCCTGTGACACTGCATGGCCAGGGCCCAAGGGGGAAGGTGTCCTGGGGCTGAGCGGAGGCCAGGCCATGCAGGCGCCGAGCCCCCTCCCCAGAGCCCCGACCCTGCCGGCTCGCGAGGGCTCTGGCACACCAGCACAGGCATCGTGGCCCCAGTCAAGGGGTGGGAAACACCAAAACAGACCGGCGTCACCTGGCCGAGACGCACCAAACCAGACTGGACGCTCCCCGGACACCCCAGCATGGGTGCACCCACCCCCGTTCCGCTCCTGCGGGTTGGCCATGGAGGAGCAGGGAGAGGGGACAGCTTGGTCACCCGGCCATCACTTGCCGGGGACGTGCCAAGTCCTCCCTCCCAAAACTCACTCCCGTTACTGTGCAGCCAGGGACGCATTTCAGCAGGTCGCCAGAGCCAGAGCCCCAGCCCTTCCCTCTCTCCTGCCACAGGGGTGCGATGCCACTGGCATGCTCCAGCATCAAGCTCACCTTCCACGCCTGGGCATAGGAGCTCGGCGCTCTGTGCTCGCAGCCAGGCTACACGCCTGCACCGGGACTAAGCCTTCGGCCTCCCAGAGAAGCTCCTGACATGGGAAGGCCAGCGGGAAGCAGACGAGGCAGAGAGCCCCATCACCGGTGTGCGGCCATGTGGGGAGCGTTTCTGCACTGGCCCCAGGCAGAGCGGGGCCGGGAGCGTGGGATGCCGTGGGGGGGTGAAGGCAGCAACAACACCCGAATAACCCAGTTAACAGAAGATGAGCGACTCCAGCTACCCACCTACAGACTGGTCAGGTGTCACAAGACAACGATGAGAAATGAAATTTCTCCCGAGCAGCCAGCCCGAGGCCATGGGAGGCTCGAGCAGCTCCAGCGACACAGACGCTGGCTGCAGGAATAACCGAATAACTGCTCCCTAACAGCCCCCCAGCACACCGTCCTGCCGGGCTGCCTTGCCAAGGGGGCCGAACTAAACACCAACGCCAAGAGATGGTGAGAGCAGAAAGAAGAGCAGCAGAAGGCAAGAAAAAGCCAGGCAGAGGCTGGGAGAGCAGCATTTTGCTCCACTGCAGCACTTTTTAAGCAGCTATAACTGAACCATGGCTCAGCTACAAAAACAAGGAGAAAATGTGGACGTCGCTGGGGGAAGCATCCCATCCCGAGTGCTGCGCTCCCGCAGGCGCCTGTCGGGCAGCGGCAGCCCGGCCGCAGGGAGAGGGAACCCAGAGGACCATTAACCAGCATCCTAAAAATAACTCCGGGGGGTTTCAGAGCGCCTCGGAAGGTGGGAGGGCTCGGCGAGGCAGGCGGGAGCACTGCTCACGAGCAGCGATTTCTTTGCGGTAGTTGCATTAACCAGCACAGTTCTGGAAAGATGCGTGCCCATCGCTCACCAGCTAGCCCCCTGGTGAGGCTGCAGGTAACCGGTGGGTTAGTTAGCAGCCTAGTCTGCTATCAGCCCAATCAGTTAAAAAGTAATTAAAGACAGCTATGAAGCTGAAGATGAACACGATCGAGCCGGGACAGAGGGAAAGTCAGGTCCCTGCGATCTATTAGCACTGCTTGAGGAATTCACTCCCATTAGATACTGCTGCAGCCAGGAGCTTAGCAGGATTCAAAAGTAGATTAAACATTTATACAGATAATGAGAACATCCTGTTACATCAGATAGGATATAAAAAAAAATAAAGGCTAGACACTTCAGTGCCACGAGTCATAAATTACCCACCAGCTGATGGGGGCGAGGAAGAAGTTTCTCCAGCAGAGTGGGTGCATCTGCTTTCCAAGGTTAGGCTGAGGCATCGTTTTTGGAAGGGTGCGAGTGCCCAGCCCAGCAAGGGCTATGCTGGGGCGTCACGACAGGGCTGCCTTCGCAACTGATGCGTGTGGAAGGGCCCGATCCTGCACGCTGCCGGGAGCCCCTTGTTCTCACTCAAGTGCTTGAATGGCGCACAGCAACCCACAAGGTCTCATTTTGCACGAGCGGGAACACAACACGGTACAGGGGTAAGGCACACTCCACAGCGGGAGGAACCCGGCCTGCCTCATGACATGCTTGGTGCACCTCACGGAGCAGGATCCGGCCCGACCCAGCTCCCTCACACAGCAAACAGCAGGCAGACAGCAGCGTCCCGCCTCGGCAGCCCGGCTCCCTGGCACCTTTTGCGGTCAGAGGGAGATGCACAGGCTCCCATGCCGATGCTGGGGTTGTTCAGGCAGCTGCAAGGGCCTGTAACGCTTAACTTGTGTGCGGAGGTCCCTTAAATGCAGCAACAGATGATTTCCTAGATGCTTATCACCACTCCTGGCAGCTTCTACTGATGGAGACAACGGGACTGGACATGGCTCTTGTCAGATCTGAGAGCTGGAACCTCTTTTTTTATCCCTGGCTGAACACCGCTTGCAGAAATCTGCCCCTCCTTTCCACGTGGGGCCTGAAGGCACCCGGGGAGGTGGGGAAAAACCCAGGATGACTCTCGGTCTCCCCTGTGAGCAGCAGGCAGATGCTCCTGGCTGGCATCGCTCCTCCTCAGGCAGCGAGCCTCAAGGGATGCACTCCTGCGGGGAAGCTCCATCCCTGCTGCTCTCCCCTGGAGCAAGCCCAGGACAGGCTGGGGCTCTCCTCCCCTCTCCACAAAGCTGCCACAAGCACAGCTCCATGTCTGCTCTGGTCCCCTGTGCCAGCCCTGCCTGCAGGCTGCCTGCCCCTGGCAGGCCAGGAGCCAGGATGCAGGCAAGCCCCATGGGCTTCCATGGCCGCTGCTGCCTGCCAGACCCTTGAAAACAGCCGGCACCTGGAGCCTCGGGGCTGCATGCCCAGCACCCCGTCACCCGCAGAGCAAACGGGTGCAGGAGGGAAGGCGGCGAGTCGCAGGCAGGGTGCTGCAAGACAAGGGGGTGAGCAAAGGGGTCGGCACCTTCAGTAACTCGAACACACAGAGACTTGACCTTCCAAAGCACGGTGTGAAGGTTAGTTATCCTCTGCAGAGTGGAAGGGCTGCCCCTGCATTTCCACGAGCAAGAAGCATCCAGAGAGCTGCCCCGTGCCCTGGGCTCATCGCTGCCCCAGGACCGTGCTCCGAGCCAGTGCTCCGTCCTGGCAGCTACTGCTGGTCCCAGACAATCTCATTTTAACAGGGGAGCAATGAACGATGACAGACAAGTAACGCATCACGGCAAATAAACGCTGCTCTTGCGTGCGTATGCAGAGCCTGCTGCGGACACTGCTTCGCCAGCTGTGCTGCAGAGGTAACAGGGGAACACCGGGCAAAGTTCATAAACACCACTGAGTCAAATGCCTTGATTATTGCAAGCACCTCCTCAGATGTATTTTCCATGTGCCCAACCAGCTCGGTATCGGGCTGCAACGCTCCAAGTGCTTCCAAGCCCAGGTACACCAGCGAGCAGGTTTGCTTTGCTCAGGGCTGGGAAGCTCTGCAGCCCGCTTAAGAGAAATGCCCTCACGCAGAGTTACTGGGGCCATTACAAAGATCCAAACAACTTAAGGTTGTATAGATCCAACCCACGCACCTAGCATTCACCTAGAAACTGAGCAGCAGGCAGCAAAAATTACAGGACTCCGGTGTTGCACATGCCTTGCCTGCACAAGCATCCCTCCTCAACAGGCAGGCAGATGCTCTCCCTGGACACAGAGATTTCCAATCCCTGCCAGTCCCGCGGGAAGCAGGGCTGGGCTGAGGGGGGCCGATGGATGCACTGGATAGGTTACAAAATTTTGCCAAACGCAAACAACAAATGGCATTTCTACAGATGGCGTTTCTGCTAGCAGCCATGCCCTGAAGAACCCCAGGGATCAAATAAGGATCTGGAGACCGCATCCAGGAGCAAAACCCGCCAACAGCATTAGGCAGCCAGCGCAGGGAGCCAGCAAAACACGCGGTGCCTCTCCACCCCAGCAACACCTCTCCTGTCACCTACCAGTGCCTGCTCCCGCCGAGCAGCCTGGGCAATTGGGTCTCAATCCCTCGGAGACCTTTGGGATGGAGGTGGGAGCGGGGACTGCAGGGAACATCTCAAACATATCCTCAGAGAGCTCTGCAAGCTGAGCCAGCATCCGCACACCCAGATATCCCCTCTCCCCATGCCGGGAGCTGCAGACCTGTTAGCAACAGCTCGCACATGGCAAGGGGGAGACAGCAGCTGCTGCTTGTGCAATAATCATCACCAACACCTGACCCTGCTTGCCCCGGGCTCAGCCACGGCTGCCAGACCCTGCCAGGTCTGCCAGACCCTGCCTGCCTGCCTGCAGCTCCTGCCCAGCCAGGGCTCAAAGAGCCGGGACCATCCCAGGCATGGGGAACAGGCAGGGGAAGAGGTGGCTGTGGGTGAGGACTTCTCCCTGCCTCCATGAGCATCTCCTGCCCCGGTTTGCAGAGGCAGGTCTGTGCAGCGGGCGAGCTGCCGAAGCGGCGGTTGGTAACGTGGCTGCCTGGGAATGTTCTGGCTAAAGGTTTTTTTTCCCCTTTTTGAAAATGCCAGTTCTTGGAAACTGAAGCATCTCCTGGGAAGACAGTAGCTCAGAGACGCTTCCCTGGTCTAGAATGGAAATATCTAGTGAAACCAGGTGGAGGAGGCCGGAGGGGGCTCGGGGTGGGATGAGGGAGGCTTCCCTGGGGTCCCCCAGGGAAACCAGGACCTGCCCCCACCCGTCCCCAGCAGCCACCAGAACCAGGGGCTTTGGGGATGATGCTGGAGACCCTGTTGTGAGGAATAAACCATCCAGAGCAGAGCTCCCATCTAACCTCAGGCTGGCGGTAGTTGCTTTGTATCCTCAAGCCTGAGGACTCATCTCCTTTTACAGCTTAATCCTTGGTTATGGGGTCATTCTTACTCTCCACCATCCAGCTCCACAGAAGATGATGCTGAAGGCCAGGAGCGGGTCAGGGAGAGACCCAGGTCTGGAGGGGGTTGAACTCTGCACCCTTATTACGTTAAACACAAAAATACAGCTCTTGCTCCCCCCGCGCTGGTCAGTCCCCACTGCCCTTCCTAAACCGCGTCTGTTCAGAAACTTCTGAGAAAATCTCCGCTTGTTTTCTCAATAATCAGAAGCGGAGAGTGCTGGGGACCAGTGCAGCACGGTGCCTGCGGGCATGAGGTGCACCAGGCTCCCCGTTCTGGGGAAACCCAGGCGCCGGCACAGTCTTCACCAGGAGAGCCCCCGTCCCTGCCACCGGTGCCGGATCCAGTCCCCCCTCTCCAGCTCCCCTCGCCGCTGCACCATCCCTTCACCCTCCCGTCCCTCCACAGCCTCCATCCACCAGGACTGCTGCAGAAGCTGCTGTGCAGAGGTAAGATGTCAGCCGAGATGCCAAATACGTGTATCTTACTCCCAAGGGGATGAGCAGGGCAGGCAGCGTTTCCTTCTCCAGCTGGGACCAGGAGCACTGGGATGCTCACACAGGCAGGGCTCTGGAAAGCCAAAAACTTGCTAGGTGATGCCATTTGATGCTGCCTTTTTTAACACAATGGCCACATCAGCGGAGTTTGGGGGAGCCCACGCTGGCTGGGTGCACCCAGCGCCGTTCCTCCCTCTGACACGCCAGGAGCACGGCTGGGAGAGAGGCCCTGGGGAGAAGCCAAGAGCAAAAGCCAAGCAGGGAAGAGGAGCGAGGCTGAACTGGTTGAGCCTCCCCAGGCAGGCAGCTGCCGGCTCTGCCCGCGGGAGCTTGGGCTGCAGGCAGCGTGGACAGATGGCTACTTCTCGCCCAAGCAGCCTCCGTGTCTCATTCACAGATTTGCTGTCCCTGAGTCATTGCCCTTCAAACGACAGCAGAGCCGAGCCTCCTCTGCACGGAGCCAGGCATGAGTCGCATCCTAATGGCATCCTGGTGACAGCAGGAATAGCCCCTGGCAGCCAGGTATATCCTGCACTCCTGCCTCTGCTGCCTGCCTGCCTGCTGCCTCCCACCCCGACGGGCAGCTCTGGAGCTGGACAGCGGAGGAAGAGCCCCTGGGGCATCCGTAGGGCCAGGCCTGGGGCTGTGGGATGTTTCGACGAGACCCTGCTGCCTCCTGGGGTGCGGAGGGGCTGGGGCTGCTGTGTGCGGTCCTCAGGGATGCCACATGCCGAGCCCTGCGGTGGTACCCAGGGTCACTACCACAGGGACAGGTCAGGCTGTGCGTGATCCCTGCCGTGCACTAAAGGCTCCTTTCCTGATGCAAAAGACGCCTGTCTCTGGACGGGGACCAAGTGAAGCCCTTTGTGTGGGCAGCTCCAGCGATGTCCTGGGTTCAAGCAGACACCGTGTGCGTCCTCTTCCACCCCTCGGTGCCTGGCTATGGGGAGGGTGCTGCCTCCTCTCCCCCGGCAGCGCAAGGACGCTCGCGTGGCTGGCAGTCAGCGTGACACTAGCAGATCCCTTTGTCCGTGGGGACAGCACGTATCGCTGCCTGTTATGAAAAGCAGCATCGCAAGCTGTCCCCGATCTGGGCCACCCCAGGCAGCCCGTGGCAATGGATTTGTACAGCAAGAGGGGACCGGGGAGGGGTTGTGTCATTCTACCGGGTCACACATTTTGCTGATACCGTCACACACGCTGCTGAGCCCACCGACTCCGGAGGCTGCCCGCA
Organism: Balaeniceps rex; assembly: GCA_013401315.1. Lineage (NCBI taxonomy): Eukaryota > Metazoa > Chordata > Aves > Pelecaniformes > Balaenicipitidae > Balaeniceps > Balaeniceps rex. Next base: position 41,933 of record VYZW01050608.1, read on the forward strand.
CCCAACAGGACCATGGCACGCTGGACGCTTTCCAAAAAGCATCATTAGCTGCTGAAGTATCACACCGTGCCTCTGCCGTTGGAGCTGAGCCTGCTTCTCCAAGGAGCTCGTTCCACCCCGCTGGTGAAGCCCCCAGGCACATCACGCTCCCAGGGATGGGCACACGCGGAGAGGAACCCGGGCTCGCGTGCATCCAGCGCCGGCGGCAGCAGGCACAGCCGGCAGCACACGGGCGCGGGAACAGGCGCTGGTGCCTGCGTCACTTGTAGCTACTTGGTGACAGTTTGATGGAGACAGATCTCTCGCCCTCCCTCGCGCTCTTCCCTGCACCATTTGCCAACCTGCCTGTTGCTGCACCGAGACTTGCTGCCTTCATAAACTTCTATTTTTTTTTCCTTAAGCACCACCGACAGACGTTAACAGGCGAGGACTAATAGACAACCAACCAGCCCAAAGCAGGCAGCCAAACACCACCGAAATCAGCAGTAAATCCCCCCCCATTCACACCACCCCCCAACAGCCCAGCCTGAGCGCTGCGGGGGAGCACCCCACGGCCACTGCCCCCACCCCAGGCTGCTTCGCCCCACAGCAACCGTGTGGGTCCGGCCACCAGCCCACCGCATACCCCCAGGCATCTGGAGATGTCTCGACCCCAAGCAAAGCTCGGGGCTGTCCAAGCACCGGCTCAGCACCCCCCTTCCCTCCTGGCTCGCAGCACTCCCACGTGTCCCAGGCACTGCATTTCTGACACCTTGATGCTTTTTTTACTACAAAGCAAACTCCTTTCATCAGTCAGTTTTTGGTTCTTCTGTTTTTTGATCTTTGATCTCTGTTTTCAAGCATCTAGGTGGCACCCGACATGAAGCACAGGAATTGGGCCATGCCAGAGGCTGTGGCTGCAGTAACTGCACACCTAAACCCACACGTTCCTTTTGTTCAAATTCTTTATACAATTTCATCACATCTTTGTGCAGGCTGAAAAAAATTACCTTTGCTTATACGGAATTGGTGTGTAACGTGGAGCCGAGCACTTGCCTAAGCTCATGCATGTGGTCTTGCTAAAATTGCCAAATTACGTACTGTGCTGATCCACCGGAATTACTCTGGAATTTACACTGGAACTTACTCTGGAACTTTTTTTCACCTCATGAAAAGTAAAGCTCCACCTCACCAGCCAGGCTTGTTCCTAAGGAAAAGCTCCAGGTGCAGACACCAGAGCTGCCCGGGTGCTTGGGAGCAGTTTCTCCCCTCCCGGGCACCGCTGCTCCTGGTGCAGCACCCACGAGGTGCAGCTAATGCTGCAAGAGGGGTCCAGGCACCCGGCCCACGGTGCGGCTCTGCAGTCACCCATCGGCGGGTCCACTGCAAGCCGCAATGTTAATGTAACTCCACTCCGGATTTCATGCTTTTTTTTTTTTTAAAAAAAAAAAAAAAAAAAAAGGCAAGACTTTGCTGAAACCACTTTAGCCGTGGGTCTCAAGGGACCTCCCTTCTGCGTGCGGGTCTCTGTGCAAGGAGCCATCCAGGCTCGGAGCCAGAGTGCACTACGTTGAGCAGCATTTTGGATAAGCCCAGCCCAAACAAACTCAACTACAGCTGCTTTTGTGAAGGTAGAACGCTGCTTTGGTTCCCCCAAGAGGCGTCCCTGGCACCGGGGTGTCCCCAAGGCATGGCCCTCCCAAAGCGCCCGGCCCCAGCGTGCTTGGGTTTCCAGAATATGCTCCACAGAGAGGGACACTCAGCAACACCGATCCCTGATGCTGTTTCTGGCTATCAAGAGCAAGAAAACAGGACCCCCGGAGGGTGTTGAACCTGGGCACCGTAGATTTGCTCCCCAGCCGCTCGGTGTGGGCTGTGCCAGGCGCGATGCTGCGGCACCTTACAGCGGGGACCGGCCTCCGTCTCTCGCCGCATCGCTTGAGCACCCACAGCAGGGAAACACCAGCACGTCGGGAGAGCCTCGGGAGCAAAATCCTGCCAAGCTCCCCCAGGCGGGCTCTCTGGTAGGTAACGGGAAAACCAGAGGTGCAGAAACAGATCTGGCCAGGGCCGCAGCGGGATTCAACAGCCACTGGCCCACGCGCGCAGAGAAACCTCGGTAATCTAATAGAATTTGAGATGCTACAGGTCCTGTCCAGCCTCGCCTTCCCACCAGCGCTCTGTTACCAGCCCCAGCCCTGCAGCTCCTGGCTGTCAGTCCTTCTCTCTCCACAGCTTTGTTTCTTGCAACCTAATGAGTCCTTAATTCAGCAGGCTTTGTCCCATAGATCTTGATTTGCCCTAGTACTGGTGAGAGCGTGCACTTTTAGGAGAGCTCTCCGTGGCGGCTGTTGGTGAGGGAGACAGCACAAACACAGTGCTCTGCCTGTACAGAAGCAAACCGCTCATCTGGCGGGGGCTGAGCTGGAGCAACGCTGCTTTTTGCCTGTTACAGAAAGACGGAAAAAAGGCACAAACCAGCCATAAGCATCCCGCAGGGCATCACTTTGGAGGGACGGGGATTTCTTCCTGCACTAAGTGCTGCAAAGCCTGAGCCGACGGCTCGCGTGCTGCAAGGGCTGCGGCTGCCCCACGTTTCCCGAGGGACATCCAGCTGCAACATCCACACGCCCGGGCCGTGACCTCCTCGAGCGCTTTTGAAGGATGCCACCAACGTGTCACCACAACCGCTCCGTGCACAAAGCTCATCGTGTCTTGCAGCGACAAAGGGTACAAGTCGCACAGGACGAGGGGAGATGAAGGTGGCAGGCAGCTGCTCCCGACTCATTTAATGAATTTTCCCTCTTGCAGACCGAAAAAAACAAACATTTGTACCTCTTTTATGTACATCGCCACTAACTAGCACCGTGACCCCAGCAGCTGGCACTCAGGTCTTCTTCACTGCAAGAGGCAAAACGTATTTCAGGAGATGGATGGACCTTGCGGACCCGCTTCATCCTCTCCCTCCCCTGTTCGCGCGGTGCCGGGGGACCTGCCCGCGAGGGGCTGAGAGAGCCAGCCTCCGCAAAACCCATCAAACGTAAAATGCGAACAAACAATAAACCCCGAGAAACGTATTTTCACGTTTCACTGTCTCTCAGCCATAGGGATTTTTGGTGTTAGCTGTAGGAGTAATAAGTAAAACATTTTCGGAGTATGATTCGGAAGCTGTCGGTGCTGCACGGGACTAACACAATGTACGCAGAAAGTGGGATCTGCCCGGGAATTGTTTCCAAGCAGAAAATAAAAAAGCCTAGGAGGATAGCACAGCAATGAGTAATCTGAGCAGCTGAATTACAGAGAGACCCCACCATTTCACAGCATTTCTATCTCCTGCAGCTCCCGAAGAGATTTTGGCCCAGCCTTCCCTGAGCACTCCCCTGGGCTCCGGGCACGGATGGATCCGGGGTTTGGATACTCAGGATGCTGCTCGCCCCCCCGCCGCACAGCACCTGCCTTTCCCCCGCCGAGCACAGCACCCCGAATCTGGGGCCAGCCCCCGGAATGATTTATGAACAGGGAACGACAGGACTCGTGTGTCCCTGTTCCTCCTGAAACCAACCCGCAACGCTCAGCTGTTTCCAACTTTTTAACTCGGGGTCAAACCTGCTGCCGTAAGAAGGAACCGGCTGCTCCGGTGGGGCTTTTGTTGTTGTTTTAAAGCAGATGCAATAAAGAGCCAAAACCACCGGGGTGATTCGGCTGCCAAAGAGCTCCGTGTGTGCTGTTTATCGAGCTGCACTGCTCCTTGGGGATGAAATTACAGCGGGGGGGAGATACGTGGCTTTGCAGAGGGAGGCTGTGTGCAGGTGAGCTGGAGCTGCTTTGTTTCCCCGCCTTCGTTTTTCCAGCCGCTATTATGGAATAGGAAGGATGTGAATGGGAGGCAGCCACGCGGTGCAGGAGCCCTGCTCCCACGGCGAGTGCGGTCCCCTGCCCCGCATACTCACCCAGCCCCAGAAATATTATTTAAAACCTGTTTACCCAGCTACAGGGGTCTCTGCAGCCAGCGTCCTGCTACAAGGATTTTTGCAGGAGCCTCTCACGCCAGTTATGTTACGCTATGATGTTTTCCTCCACTCCTTTCCTATTTTGCTGTCATTTGCTCTCATACGTTGTTACCATCGAGCGGCAGCTCTCTGCTGTCGCTTACAAGCGGGTATTCACATGAGCAGCATGCAGCCGCAAGTCACATCAGAAAAATGCAGTATTATTCAGCATTTGGATACAAATTACAAATTCAGGCTGATTTAAAAATCCCACCAGCCAGATCTTCCAATGCAAGGAGTAACTGCAGCCCCTGCTGAAGTCCAGGGGACTCGAAATCAGGCCAAAACTCACTCGTCACCACCACGCTGGATGAGTTTGCCGTTAGCCTCATTTCACAAATGGGGAACAGCCACCGAGAGGGTGAGGTTGAGACTCGCAGCTGTGAAAGTCTAAAGTAAGGCACCTAAATACATATTGAAGCACCTCAAATAAGTGGCCTGATTTTCACGAGAGACTGAAACGAGCGGGAGCTGCGAGGGCTCGGGTCGGTGCGTGCAGACTCGGGCACCCGCACTGGAAATTTCCTCGCGGGTGGCCCGGGCGAGCGCACACAGGTTGGCCCTGCTGCTCGCGCCCTCCTGTTGCTTCCCAAATGCCGCTTGTGAAATCGCAAAGCCGGTGCTCACAGATGCTCTAAGGATGCAACCGCCAACATGACACGGAGCAAGTGAGGAGGTACGCGCCTTGCCGCTGCTCCCTCCAGCTCTGCATCTTCTAAGCTCGTTTGCTGCTTTCTCATGGAGGATGTTAAGACCAGGGACGCTTAATGAAGACCCATCTAAGCACGGCTCTGTTTCCAGATGCTTTACAGTCCATGGGAACATCTCCTTGCCCAAGACCCAAAGGTAATGATTATTTTCTTATCTCTGTTTGCTTCTCTCTCCGGGTCTCTATACCGGCAAGCATAAGCAAGTCAGACTCAGCAGCGATGGACGCTAAGCCTGAAGCCAGGGTATCTGTACGCTCTACCGGACACGGCACAGGAAGACCTCGCTTCTGTTGGGCCCCTGGGAGTGGGAACAGCGCAACGGTGGCCAGCGCTGAATCCCTTCGTTCACCGTGGAAGCGGAGCAGCAGGACCAAACCGCTCGGTGCAGGCTGAATACTATGTACCTTTGAAACCACAGGGGGAATTTGGGCAAGCAGATTGTAATTACCTGGCCTGGCACCGGCCCAGAACGCCAGCACTAGCTCCTTCCCAAAACCGGCTCCTTACAGAAGCGACGCAGAAATGCGGGCCTGAGAGCAGCGGCCAGGATCTCGCCGTTGTGCCCTTGATGAAAGACACTGCTGCGCCCCGGTGCTGCTCCCGTGCTTTCACAGGTGACAAGTGCCATGCCGAGAGCCACCTGCGCCACCACCGCAGCTCCAAGCGTCCCTCAAAACTCTCCCAGAAGAGCAGTGGCCAAGCCCCCTCCTGTCACCGGGGAATGCTCTGCCACCGTCCCTCTGGGGACGATGCTGTAACACACCCTGCTGCCTCTCCCCCAAGCCACGGCTCCGAGAAAGGGAAAGCAGGTTTAATTATCAAGACCATTACGCTTCCCAGAGGCGATGTCCGGAGGGAGCGCACACAGGTGAGCCAGGCAGCTCAGAGCAGGCAGAGGAGCTGCGGCGCCGGGGCTCGTGAGAAGGCAGGGGAGCGCCCAGCAGAACTGCGCTGGGCTCCGGATGGAGATGCAACCGCGGCTCTTGTTTTGGAGAGGAGACGGCACTGTACTGAGCCTTGATCTGACTGATGCTGGGGGAGGCAACCCATTCACTTTCGGAACACGGACCGTGCCCTGGCACTGGGGACGGTCAGTGACGCTGGGGGGAACGCCAGGGGGGAGGCGCATCCCGGCCCACCTCCCCGGGGAGAAGGAGTGGAAGGGTGGGAAAACAGCTGCTGCATGCGGGGAAGGGGCTCCGGCACCGTGGTTCATCTCAGGTCACCGCCTGTCTACACAGCTCAGCTTAACGATGGCCGGGCAGAGCCCTGGGCTGCCCCAGCCCTGTGCAGCACCCCTCCGCAGCAGCAGCAGGCCAGAGGCAGCGGTGAGGGACCCCACACCTGCCCTGGCTCGGCCTGCGTGCGCACGGGTGTTCATGCATACACACAAAGGGGTGCAGGTGAGGCTGGTAGGGAGCGGGGTGTCAGGAGGCTGTGTATGCGTGGATGGGGGTGAAGGGACGTGTGAGTGCATGCACGCTCAGGCCAAGCCCTGCTCTGCCCCCTCGCTCCCACCACCCTGTCCCAGCTGCCCCAAGGTCTCCGGACCCGTCCCGCCAGCACTGCCAGGCTGGGGTTCGGGGGGCGGAGGGAGACCCCCAGCCCACAGGAAGGTGGGAGCGTGGCTCCGGCAGGCGTGCGGGCAGGAGGGCTGCAGCACCCTCCCACAGCCGGGACCCTCGGGCTCAGCAGGACAGCGCGCAGCTCGCCCCAGGCTGCCCACCCGTCAGCACAGGGACACCCCGGCGCACCCCCTCCTACCTTGCAGTCTGTCAGGCAGGATCTGACCGAGTACTCTTCCGATTGCAAGTACTTCTCCAGCAAGAGGTCGAACTCCTCGTATTTTTCCTGAGCGTGTTGGTCCAGCCGCTGGTACGCCTGGACACAGCTGCTACAGGCCTCCCCGCCCAGCGCCCCGGCCGCCGCCACCACCAAGTCCACCATCAGGTTGTCCACGCTGCAGTCCAGGCCGTCCGGGCCGGCCATCTCCCGCAGCAGGTCCCAGATCGTGTAAGTATCACAAAAGGAGAGGTTGAAGTTCCTAAAGTAAGCCTGCAGGAA
>VYZW01050612.1:0-19601 GCA_013401315.1 Balaeniceps rex
GGGAGGCCCCGGCGGCGGTTCAGCGGGGCCCGGCGGCAGCCCCAGCTGGCGGACGATGTGGACAATGTTACCGAGAGAACGGTTAGGGCGGAAAAGCCGTTGCGGCACCGGTTCCCGGCACTGCGGGCAGCAGAGCCGCCGCGCCGAGTCCTCCCAGCACTGGGTCACGCAGGCGCGGCAGAAGTTATGCCCGCACTCGGCCACCAGCACCGGGTCGTTGAAGTACTCCAGGCACACCGGGCACGTCAACTCGTCCTGCAGGCTGCGGGCCGCGCTGCAGGGAGCGGGCGGTACGGCGGGGGGGGGGGGGGGGGGCGNNGGCGGGGGGAGCGGGCGGTGCCTCCATCCCGGCTCCCCGGCTGCGCTGGGCTCCGCGCTCTGCTCCGCGCCGCTCTGCTGCCCGTCTGCCGGGCGGGAGGGGCGGTGCCGCGCCTGCGCGGTGCGAAGAGGCGGTGCCGCGCCTGCGCGGAGAGGGGCAGGGAGTGAGGACGCCTGCGTCTTTCCCCGGCGGGGGGGCCTTCTGCGCATGCGCGGCCAAGTGGGGCGCAGGCCTGCGGGGCGGGGGGGTGGTGTCCCTATAGGGAGCCCGAGTGTCTGGGTCCCTATAGGATGTTGGGGGGTGGGTGCATCGGTGCCTATAGGGTGCTGGGAGGGGTGTCTGTCCCTATAGGGTGCTGGGGATGTCTGGGTGTTTATAGTATGTTGCGGGAGGGGTGGTTGGATGCATCGGTGCCTATAGGGTGCTGGGGGTGGAGTCCTTATAGGTTGTTGGGGTGGGGGGGAGAACGCATCTCGGTCCCTATAGGGTGCTGGGGAGTGGTCTGTGTCCCTATAGGTTGCTGGGGGCGGGGGAAAGCCCCAATGGTCCTTATAGGGTCCTTATAGGATGTTGGGGGGAGGCATAGGTGCCTATATATCCACATCTCCTTAGCCTGTCTCTATTAAACAGATACTATTAAATCACATATTAATAACCGCTAAAAACGACCATCTTAATGCCTCAGGTTTTGCCAACAAAATGTCTTCTTTGTTAGGCTGAACGTGGGCAACCTATTTTAATTTTTCTTAGTTATTCTAACAGTCGGGGCTGTCCCCCCACCCTGCTGAAAGATCCTCCCATTTTTCATCCTTTTCCCTTTGGTTTTCACCACCAGGCCAGAGCGAAGGGCTGTTTTTGGGGGTGCCCCTAAATCAGGTTAATTCACCCCAACACCAGCAAGGTGCCAGGGTTGGGGTGCCAAAGGCACCAGGGTGCAGGGAGCATCCCAGGGGATGGATGTGGGTGCTGGAAACCCACCCCAACAACACCTGCAGTGTTTAATTAATTTAAATTGCAGATTCACCATTATAATTAAGCCTTAATGGTGCCATCAGCCAGTGGGTGGTTTGTCTGGCTTTGCTTTTTATCATTTTAAAACCATTTTTTTGTTAACAAAAGGAGACGTCAGGCAGGTTTGGAGCTGCCCTGAGTCACAGCAGACCCTCAAGGCAATCTGTTTTGCCTCAAAATTCGTGCTTTTTGTGGAAAGGGGCACATTTTTGCTCCAGGTTCACTCACCTGTCACCCAGCAGCTGGGTTTTCCAGCGTAAAGGATTAAATATTGCAAAAAAGAAGTTGAAGGAGCTTCCTGTGGACATTTTTTTTTCTTCAGAAATCCATTTTGGGGGGGGGGTGGTCACTGAACTGGGGTCTCTGGCATGAAGGTGGGAGGATTTTTTGGGGGTGGTTTTCACAGCATTGGCCTCTGCTGGATCACCACGGGTGTCACAGATTGGCTTGACAGACGTGAATTCAGGGAAAAATAACCCCAAACCTCCCGGCAACCACACAATAGCCCTTCCCCAGATTTATAATCCCTACCAGGAGCGGTCCCTCTTGCTGTGGGAGAAGCGTGAGGCAGACGGAGGATACAATGCCACGATTTCTCTGCTTTTCTTTAGATTTTCCTCACTGTCTCTGGTGAAATTTGCTTTGGGGACGAAGTATTTGCGGGAGACTTACTATTGGGTTGGGGAGGGCTGAAATTGGGGTGAAAAAACACTAATTCAGGGCCTGCGGGTCGGGATTGCCTCAGAGGGGAGGTGCCCACTTCCAAAATGGCGTCCTGCGCCCGCTTCCAAAATGGCAGCCTCACCCTCAGGCAAGGCGAGAGGGAAGATGGCTGCGGCCTCCTCCGCAGCGTGGGGCACTCGGGGCAAACGGGGCGAGATGGCTGCGGCCTTCCCCTTGCTGCCAGGATGGCCCTACTCAAGATGGCCCCTGGGGGATGAAGCCTTGGGATCCATCTTAGGTGAGGGCAGCCAGCCGGCGTTGCCACGGCGACGGGCCCTGTCAGGGGGCATAGCCCCCCCAAAAGGGCTGCTGTGGTTCGGGGGGGGGGGGGCAGGGCCATTTTTGAGGCCCAAACCCCTCATGGGGCTCTTAAACACGTTTGGGCCACGCTCCTTGCTGGCCTGACATCCCCCACATGCAGGTAGCCGCCCCTGTTGACAGAAACGCCCCCTTTTACCCCCAAACCCAGACCCTTTCCCTGCTGTAAAGAATCGGGACAGCCACCGCAATGTGAGGATTTCTGCAGACCAGCAGCACTGTCCCCTCAGTCCACGCTTGCTACAACATCCCCCAGTACCCTCCCCCAGCTCCAAATTTGGGGCTTTTAGCCCCAAAGTTCTCCCTAATGGGTTTATCACCAATAAATTTATGGGGTTGTGCTTCCAGCCAGCACAAAGGAGCTCCACTGCTGCAGCCCTCCATGAGGAAAATGTCTCCCAGAGACACGTCCCCACCCCCGCGGAGGGGCAGGCAAACCCCAAAACTGTCCTTTTTTCCACATTTCAAGGAAAAAACACCTCACGGGGACACCAGTGAGCATTTTTCACTTTGCAAGGTGTTTGGTTTGTTTTTTTTTTAATTTCCGCCCAGGGACAATGTTGCTATTGCCGCCAGAGGGCCCTGGCAATTGTGCAGAGCTCTTTTCTCCCCTCTTTTTTCTTTCCTCCTTTTTTTTTTTTTTTAATTCCTTCCTTCCTTCCCTTTTTTTTTTTTTAACTCTTATTGCTCGGGATATCAGAGGGACCAGGCTTCCCCGGTCACGCCGCGGCCGCCGCACCGTGCTGACCCAATCCCCGTGGCCCTCGCATCCCCGGGACACACACACACAGAACTCCTCGCTGCCCTCCTGCCCCAATTTTTGGGGGAAAAGGGGCTTTCTGGGGGGGGGAAAAGGGAGGGGGGGCATCTTCAGGCTTTGCCGACAGCACCTCCTGAGCCGGAGACCGCAGGTAACGGGGAGGTTCGGTCTTTGGATGCGGAGAGGGAGCGGAAAATGGCTCCTTTTTTATTTTTTCATCCCCTTCCTTTCTCCCTCCATCCTTCCCTTCCTCTCTCCTCCCGTCCCCTCCGGCTCTCCTCCCCAGTGTGTCCGCACACACACCAGCCTTAAACTCGGTGCCCGGATGCTCTCCATCCCCAGGGAGGGGGGAAAAATAATAATAATAAAAAAAACACCCCACCAAAACCCCAGCCCTGTTGTCTTTCTGCAGGCGTCCGTCCTTCCCCCCTTGCTTCATTTGGGCGGGTGGGTTTCGTTTTTGGACGGGCTGACGGGGGGGCCGGGAGCGGAGGTGTCTGTGAGGGTGTGTGGTATTGACCCCTTTATTTTTATTTTTTTAGCAGGATGGCAAACTACCAGGGAATAAATGAAGCGGGCTGAGATGCTGGTGGGGGCTTAAAAAAAAAAAAAAATCAAAAATTGCAGGAGGGAGCTGCAGTCTGTGCTTGAAATCGCCCTTTTATTCCTGGCATCAGTAAGTCGGCAACAACCTTCTGCAAATCCACCTTTTCCCAACCTACCTCCTCCGGCCTCCGCAGCTGTAACAGCTTTGCTGCTAGGAAAAAAAAAAAAAAAATCAGTCCACGCATTGGGATCCTGATACGCCCGCTGCTCACAGAGGAGGATGAGGAAAGGGTCGGGGGAGTGGTGGTAATTTGCTTTTAAATGATTTTTGCAAAGGAGAACACCAAACCCTCTTCCTACAGCTGGGAATCTCATGTTTTCCCCCAAGCACAGGCTCTGAGCACTGGAGATTTGCGTTGAGAAATAAGTGGGTGATTTATCCTCTTTGAGAAGGAGGAGCAATTGCTGTGGGGTTTTTTGGGGGCTGTTCTGGAAAACTTGGGACAAGAGTCTCTGGGAAGGTGAAGAATCCTGTGGACAAGCACCCAGGGTTTGGTGCAGTAGGAATTAGCTGTTAGATAAAATCTGGGTGAAAATGAGTTTTAGGGTAAGGATCTCTCAGCAGAGTGTTGTCTGCAGGTTACAGAGACATGTTCTTCATGGGCTGGGTTTTATCTCTTTTTTCATTTTTTTAAGGAATTGTGCTGTCTGTGTTTCTGTTTTCTCCTGCTTCCTCCTCCCCGTTAACTTTTGGAAAAAAAAAAAATTGTTCAGCCAGATTTGATAGAGGCAGAGGGTATAAAGTTCCAGCAGGATTTGGGAAAATACATAGTGGGGTGAAGGATGGAGGTTTTTATTAGCTGCCTGTCCCCACCCCTTACCCCGGTTTTGTGATTCAGCTTAGCCTTTCTATCAGCTTATTAGAGAGCAATAATCGATTAGATTATTAGAGAATCCACGGGTTAATAAAATAGAGGGGTTTGCATGAAGAGTCCAACCGACGGATGCAAATCCATAGGATGGTGGCTGGCGATGGGTTGCACGCTGGGGTCTGCTTGCGGGGAGTTATCCCCTCCTTGCAGGGGGGACACTGGGCTGTGCTTACGGGGGCTTATCTCCTTTCAGGGGGTCTGGTGGCACCAGCCATGGAGCCGTATGTGCTGCTGGACCCGCGACAGAGAGCGCTGTATCGCGATGTGATGCAGGAGAGCTACGAGACGTTGATGGCGCTGGGTGAGGAGCCTACCCCTCCTGCAGCAGAAAATTTGGGGTGGACGGAGGATCCGGCTTGCTGGATCCTCACGTCTTCATGCAAGAGGTGCTGGGGTTGGGGGGCTGTTGGGGAGGGCAGACCCTCCTGACCCATGTTGCTCATCCCTGCTCTCTTTTCCAGAATTCCCCGTTTCCAAGCCCGATCTGCTGTCCCGCCTGGACCATGGGGATGAACCTACAGCCCTGGATCTCCACGTGCCCAGGGTCACCCCGGCCGCAGGTGAGCCTCCAATCGTGCCTTGACCACAGCAGGGAAAAAGCCTGGGTTCGGCTCCTGCAAGTGTGGAGGGCTTCCCCCGCTGCCAGCCTCTCCCCAAAATGGGCAAACCCCCACCATAACGGCTGCCACCGTACCCCGGGCTGCAAGCCCTGGTTTGGCCGTGGCATGGAAGAAAGATGCTGGGGAGGAGAGACTGTAATGCCAGAGGGGTGTCCTGGCCAAAATGGCAATGCCGGACCCCCTTCCTAGGCAGCCGCATTTCTGGAGTGGTCCACGGAGGTGCAGTGGAGGTGGTGGTGGGTTAATTCCCATGTCCATGTTGGTGGCAGAGAGGAGCAATGGGGGTTGGAGATGCCTCTGCTAGAGTGCTTACCTGGAAGAGTGTTTGAAATAAAAAAAGAGGGGGAATCCCTCCTTGCTCTCCTTTTCCTACCACCTTCCCATCTTCCCAGCCCTCAGAGAGAGATGATGTCACCTGCCTGGGTTGTGTCTGTCTCTCTCTGTGCCCCGCAGAGGATGGAGCAGGAGTGGAGCAGGAACCCCCTCGAGAAGAAGCTGCTGAGAAAGACACCGAAGTGGTGAAACCTGCAGGCGAAGAGCATCCTTCGAGCCCTGCCGAGGCTGGGGCAAAGGCGGGCAGGAGCAGGGGACCGGGGGAGACGGCCACGCGCCCCGGTGAGAGCCAACCCAGCAACACATGCGGCGAGTGCGGGAAGAGCTTCAGCCACAAGTCAGCCCTGGTGAAGCACCAGAAGATCCACACCGGCGACCGCCCCCACGAATGCCCCGACTGCGGCAAGTGCTTCATCCAACGCTCGGACCTCACCATCCATCAGCGGGTCCATACGGGCGAGCGGCCCTACGCCTGCCCCGACTGCGGGCGCCGCTTCAGCGTCAGCTCCTCCTTGCTCACCCACCAGCGTACCCATGCGCCTGGTGGGGAGAAACCCAACCGCTGCCCCCAGTGCGGCCGCAGCTTCGCCGATCCAGGTGCCCTTGACCGGCACCAGAAGAGCCACCTGGGTGGGAAACCCTACGAGTGTGGGGTGTGCGGGAAAGCCTTCGCCTGGAGCTCCCACCTCGAGCGGCATCGGCGCATCCACACCGGCGAGAAGCCCTTCCAGTGTGCCGAATGCGGGCGAGCCTTCGCCTGGAGCTCCCACCTCGACCGCCACATGCGCACCCATGCTGCCACTGCCGCCTCCGAGGATGAGGAGGACGGGGAGGTGGAGGAAGAGCCCCCGCCACCCCCCCAGAAATGCGCCGACTGCGGCAAGCGCCTCAACCACCAGACGGACCCTCAGCGCTTCAAGCACAAGGGCACCCAGACACTGCCGGCTGGTGCTGAACCCGCTGGCAGCCCCCCGCGGCCCTACCGCTGTGAGCAGTGCGGCAAATGCTTTGGCCAGAGCTCCAACCTCCTCAAACACCAGCGTGTCCACACCGGCGAGCGGCCACACCCCTGCCCGGATTGCAAACGCTGCTTCCGTTGGGGCTCAGCCCTGGCCAAGCACCGGCGCACCCACGCCCGGCAGCAGCAAGCTGGCGATGCTGCCAAAGCCGTGCCGGCAGCCACCGAGGAAGCCGGTGCTGGAGGAGGCGGCAAACCCTACCCATGTGGGGCATGCGGGAAGAGTTTCGGCTGGGTCTCGCACCTGGAGCGCCATCGCCGCATCCACACTGGGGAGAAGCCCTTCCGCTGCGGGGAGTGCGGGCGGGCATTCGCCGTCAGCTCCCACCTGGAACGGCACCGCCGGGTACACACCGGCGAGCGGCCCTACCGCTGCAGCGAATGCGGGAAGAGCTTTGCCGTCAGCTCCACCTTGCTGGCTCATCGCCGCACCCATGCCACCCAGCCGGGCCGGCCCCATGCCTGCCCCGAGTGTGGCAAGGGTTTTAGCACGCCGGCCAGCTTGGAGCGGCACCGGCGGCTTCACCGGGGCGAGAAACCCTACCAGTGTGGCGTCTGTGGCAAAGGCTTTGCCTGGAGCTCCCACTACGACCGGCACCGACTCACCCACACCGGCGAGAAACCCTTCTCCTGCGCCCACTGCGGCAAATGCTTCGGCCGCAGCTCCCACCGTAACCGGCACCAGCGTGCCCACATGCAGGGCGGCCCGGAGAAGCGTCATGTCTGTCCCGAATGCGGCAAAGCCTTCGGCCTTGGCACGGCCCTGGCAGCTCACCAGCGACTGCATGCTGCTGCTGCCGGCACCGGGGGCCGCAGCCCCCTCTCCTTGCTGCCGCCGGCGTGGTGGGAGGGCGAGAGGCGAGGGGGGACACCCACCCCCTCTGAGCTCTGGCCTGAAGAGCCCAGCTCTGTTTTCCAGCAGCACCCCGTGCCTTCCTCCTCCTCCTCCTCCACAGCCCCCAGGGGCTGGGCTGCCAAGGCTCTCCTGCCCCCCGCCATGGCATGGAGGCCTGGGGAGGGGGACACCCTGCAAAGCGATGCCTCTGCCCCCCAGGAGCCCTGGGCTTCCCTGCCTCCCCCCAGCTCCTGAGACGGGGCCATGGGGTGTGTGGGGGTGCTCAGAGCCACCCTCCGCCTTTGGGGACGCCCCACGGCCGAGGTGGGTGGCTGGCCTGTCCCCCCCTCCCCAGCACAGGGTAGGAAAGGGCTGTTGCAGCAGCTGGGCGGGCTTGAAATCCCCTGGGGTGGGAGTCAGGATAGGGAAGGGGGGGGAAATGGTGGTGGGGAGGGGGCACGGGGAGGGCGAGTGGTGCGTGCTGGGGGATAGCAACCAGCGTAGGGGCTTTGCGGGGAGACCGGGGGAGGCTGGGGGTGGATTTGGGGCAGGCTGGGTGATAATTTAGGGTGGTGGGGAGACAACACTTCTCCCTATAACCCTCCTCATCCTCTACCCCATTGTTGTGGGGGGGCAAAAGAGTGGTGACACAGCTTGGGCATATGGGAGGGGACCCATCGGTAAAAATCACCCAGGGAACCCCCATCCACAGGGGGCTTTTGGGGGCAAACAGCTTGGAAAAGAGCCATGGGGACCTGCATCAGTCACCAGCTGTGCTGCTTCCTTGCTGGGACCCCCCCCATGCTGCCTGGGTTGTGCCAAGGGCGGTTTGGGATGCGTCGGGCCAGGAATTTGGCAAGGGTGGAGAGGCTGGGTTTCCTCGGCTCGGGTTAGCAGGTAATAAAGTCGAAGGTAGTTCAGCAAAAAAGGAAACTGCTTGTCTCAGCTTGGTTTTGTCTTTGGAGAGGGGGAAGATGCTCGTGGTGTTTCCTACCAGGAGCAGGGAAAAGCGACGGAGCCCGGGGTTGGTGCACAAGGAGAGCCAGACACAGGCGGCTGCGGGGCATGGGGCTCCTTTTTTATTCCTCGCCCCATGCTGGCACTTCCCACTGCCGAGCCCACTGCGCCCTCGGCGTCTCGGCGTCTCTGTCGGTGCAACGCGGCATCCCCTTCTCCAGCCTGCCGGCAGCAAGGACCAGGCACAAATGACACCGTATTTTGGTCCAAGAACCAGCCCCAGGTTACCCCCAACCTTTCCCGGTGGAGAAGAGCACCGTTTCCCTCGGGAAGAGGTCCCTCTCCACCGAGATGTCCCTTTCCGGGGTCCCCTTCGCGGCAGGGTGCAGGCACATTTCACCCCATCGCTGCTGGAAGACATCAGGAAGGATAAATCCCACCTTGATGCCTTGCTGGAGCAGGCCCATCATCCACCCGAGTGCCACCCTCCGCCCCTTAAATGTCACTTGGTGTCCTTCGATTTGTCCCCAAGCTGAGTTTTCCTTTGGGCACGGTCGTCCCTCCCCATCCATCGCACCGATGGCGGGGTCTTGGTCCTTCAGGGCTCCTCGCCGCTGGAGGCTCCGGGTGGCTTCACCAGCCCTGCGGTGCTGTGGGGCTTCTCCCCCACCAGCCGGGTCCTGGAGGGGGACAGCAGTTGGGAGGCGAGGGGGAAAGCGGCCTTGGGGAGGTGGCTACGGCGGTGTTTGGTGAGGTGGGAGCTCTGGCTGAAGGCTTCGCCGCACTCAGGGCACTCGTAGGGCTTCTCACCGGTGTGGACGCGGCGGTGCCGCTCGAGGTGGGACGCCCAAGCGAAGCCCTTGCCGCATTCGCTGCAGGTGTAGCTCTTCTGGGCGGTGTGGCCCCGCTGATGGGCAAGGAAGGGGGGAGCCTCACCGAAACGTTTGCCGCAGTCGCCACATTTGTAGGGCCGGTCGGGGGAGTGGGTTTTGCGGTGCTGGAGGAGGTGGGCTTTTTGGGCGAAGCGCTCGCCGCAGCTGCCACAGGGAAAGGGGCGTTCACCCGTATGCACCCGCCGGTGCCGCTCCAGGTGGGATGCCCAGACGAAGCCCTTCCCGCAATCGGCGCAACGGTGGGCACGCTCCCGCCGGTGACACCGCTGATGCCGCGCCAGCGCTGGCCCAGCTCGGAAAAGCTTGCCGCAGTCGCCGCAGCGCAGAGCTTTCTTGCCCAGGTGGGTGCGGCGGTGACGGGCCAGGTCGGAGCTCTGGCAGAAGGTCTTGCCGCAAGCTGGGCAGCGGTGGGGCCGCTCGCCGGTGTGGCTGCGGCGGTGCTTGGCGAGGTGCGAGCCTTGGCTGAAGGCTTCGCCGCACTCGGCACAGCGGTAGGGCTTCTCGCCAGTGTGCACCCGCTGATGCCGGGCAAGGTGGGATGCCCAAACGAAGCCCTTGCCACAGTCGCCGCACTTGTGGGGTTTCTCGGCAGCATGGCCCCGGCCGTGTGCTGCCAGCTCAGCAGCACCGGCGAAGCGCTTGCCGCAGTCGCCGCACTTGTGTGGCCGGTCACTGGCGTGGGTACGGCGATGCTGGAGGAGGTGGGAGCTCTGGCTGTAAGTCTCACCGCACTCAGGGCAGCCAAAAGGCCGCTCGCCGGTGTGCACCCGCCGATGCCGCTCCAAGTGCGAAGCCCACGGGAAGCTCTTGCCGCAGTCAGCGCAGCCAAATGGCCGCTCCCGTGCCGGTCCCTTGCTGGCCGCCCCACGGAGGGGTTTGGCACAGTCCAATTTGGGGACCATCACAGCTTTGGGCATCTTGGCGGCACCATGTGGCACGGCTTTATCCGGGCGCTTCGTTTTCCGCTTGTTCGAGCCAAGGGTCTTCTCCCTCTCTGGGCTGCGGGATGCGCGCGCTTCGAGCTCCTCGCAGCTCTCCTCCACCACTGCTTCCTCCGCTGCTTTTTCACTCACCAGCCCCTGTGCTGCTGGGGAGATGGGAAAAGGAGAAAAAGGGGAGAGCATGGCCTCGACCGGAGCAGGGAGTGGTGTTTAAATTGGAGCAGGAATGGGACTTCCATAAAAAAAACTGGTCTCCCAGAGAGAAGGAAGAGAGATGCAATCCCAGTTCGAACTGGGAATGCAGAAATGCTGAGCGCACCCCACTGCCTGTATTTCCAATTAAAAAAAAAATATGCGGAGAGATCAATAACATTTTCCTGCAGAACATTTGAGGAGAGGGCTGGGATTTGGGGAAATCCCCCTTGAAACCTGCCTGGATTCTTCCTCCCCTCTTCCCATCCCGCTCACAATCCCTTTGCTTCCCTGCCAGAGACAGGAAAAAAAAGAGCAAGGAAAAACAGGGGGGATGTTCAAGAAGGAAAGAGGATTTTTTTTCCTGTTTCCTTACCAAGGGACATCAGCGTTTCGTAGCTCTCCTGCATCACGTCCCGGTACAGGGCTTTCTGCCGTGGGTCCAGCATCACCCACGGCTCCATGGTGGGGAGAGGCACAGGCAGCCGCGAGAACGAGGGTTTCTCCCTCTGTTCCTCGCTCAGGGCTCCTCAAAATCCCCTGTGGGGAAGAGAAATCCCTTGAAATGAAGGAAATCCCCCATGTAGTGCTTCTTGCTTGGGTTTTGATGCTTTTTCTGGGGGTGCCTCAAGAAATTTTTGGGGTTTTTTTCTCCCTGGGTTGCAGCACATGGACAGTCCCTCCGTCCAGGACTAAACCTGAGCCTCCAAGGAGCAGCCTGCAGATGGGGGGCAGGAGGGTCCCTGTTTCCCCCCATCTTTCTGGCAGACCACATCCCACAGCAATCTCTGCCCTCCTCCCTCCAGCATCCCAGTTCCCCCAGTCCTCATCTCACTGGGATTCAGCCTCCCAGGGTGCTGGGGCACTGGGGGACATGTCCCAGGAGCTGGGCTGTGTGCCCCATCCCCGGGGAGCCCTGGATGCATGCAGGGACTAGGGCTCCCTCTCCATCCTGCTTAGCTACCGTCCTCTCCCCAAAAGAGCTGCTGCTCCTGGAAACATCCCCAAGGGCCGGATCCTGCAAGCTCCAGCCCTGACGCAGCTCAGGACCCGCTGCAGAGTGGGAGCACATCCCTGCCTCAGGTTTCTCCCCGTTACCTGGAGTCCCTGGCTCAGGACTCGCTGTCGGCAGAGCCTGGAGCTGTCTCCGCAGGACTTTCCCTGGTAGCAGCGTCCCCCCTTCCCAGGCTGAAGCTGCAAGGAGGGGGGGATGCACAGACCCGCCCCTTGTACTCCAAGGACCACCAAGCCTCCCAGCAGCAGGGCACAATGGAGGCGACGCCGGGCATGGCTTTGCTCCGGAAGCCCAAGCCGGTATCCGGGAGAGAAGAGATGCCAAGAACAGGCTCCTTGGCGGCAGCATTTTCCCAGAGCCCTCTAGAGGTAACTCAACCGCGGCTTCCCCACTATCCCATCCCTCCCCGCAGGCTCCTCAGCACCCATGGGACCCCGCTACGGTCCTGCCCCATCACCCACATCATCCCCGTGCTCTTCCCTTTTACCCAGCGGTTTTGGAGAGCCCCAGCCTTGCTAGAGACTCTGCCAGGGGGGTCGTGACAGCAGCAGCGGGGATATTTGAGTATTGCAACCATGGGGAAGTGTGGGAAGGTGATGGGGGTCTCTCTGAGGCAACAGGGCATCCCCCGGGTGGGAGAGGGGGGCACCAGGCTGGTTGCCTGATCAGCATCAGGGATGGGAGCTGTGAAAGCAAGAAATTAGTTTTTTCCACCTGGAAAAGTGACCCAAACTGTGTTTTCATCACGTGGCTGATGAAAACGGGTTGTTTTCCCCCCAAAGCCCCAGACTGGGGAGTCACGCGCTTGCGGGTGGGAAGGAGGGGAATTTCCACTTACCAAGTTATCCCTCCTTGTTGCTGGAGGAGGAGATCACGAAAGCCAAGGAAACACAAATCTGCGAACAAGAAGATAAAGGAATGCAGCAGGGGAATGAGAGAGAAGCCTGGATTTCTGCCTCCGAGAAAGCCCAGCAGATTTGAAACCACGCGGACGCTTTTCCCTACAGTGGGTGCAAGGGTTTTGGTGGTGGCTTAATCCCTCCCTGGTTGGGAAAAGCCAGGAGCAGAGGGGAAGCAATAATTTTCTTTTAATTTGCTTTGGAAAGAGTGCAAGGATGGGGAATTATCCCTAAATCCTGCCCTCCCTAAGGCACAGGCATTTAACCCCTGCCTCCCTGCTGAAGGAGAGAGCGGAGCTGATTTCTGCAGCCTCCCTGATCCTCTCTCCCTGCTCCATCACTCCTTGGCTGGTGGCAGTGGATGGATGTCCCCAAGGGAGACCGGGGGACCAAGCCCAGGTGCTGGGGGACACCGAGCAGCCCAGGTGGCTCTGGGAGTGTTGCAGCTCAGCTGGATATGGGAGGACACAGGAAGGGGCTGGATCAGCTGGATGCTGAAGGCAGAGGGGAGAAGGGGGCTCTCCAGGGATCCTGGATGTGCTCCGAGCAGGGCCTGCGACAGCGGGTGCTGGCATGGGGCAGGCAGAGCCCTGCCCGCATCCCCAGGCCCATCGAGGCACGCAGCAGCCCTCTGCTGCGGGGCTCTGTCCGCACCAAATCCTGAGCCAAAGACTCCAGGTGATGGGCACAGGGCAGGAGGGAGAGACCCACATGGGCTGCCCTGCCTCCCAGTCTGGCCCCAGTACAGGGACTGGGGCCAGTGCAAGGAGCAGAGAGAGGGAACACCAGTCCCTGCCCTTGCCCCATCCCCATGCATGGGATTGTGCCACAAGAGGGCATGGGGAGACCAGAGCTGCTCCCAGGACCTGGCTCTTCCCTGGTGATCCGAGCAGCAGATCTGCTCCCAAGAAGGTGGAAAAGGTCGGACGAGGCTGAGCTCTGCTGGGCAAGGGCTGGCTGAGCCTTCTCTTGTGTCCCGAGGGGAAAAACCTCGCAGGAACGAAGGAGGCTGCTTCTTCCCTTGCACAGATGCCCATGCAAAGGGCACTGCTTGGATTTGTCCAGGGTTTTTTCCCCTCGGGGAACAGCTCAGCACCTCCTTCTCCCTCCATAGGCTCCAGCAGAGCATCCCCATCGCTGCCGAGAGGGATGGAGAAGGGCATGGCCACGGCAGAGCTGGCACAGGTGAGGGAGAGTCTCTCCTTCGGGGTGGGCAAATGCATTTTGGCTGACCTGAAACATCAATGCCAGGTACCTTCTCCCTTTGAACCAAGACATCCCCATACGCTGGCGGCGGTCAGGGTGCAGGAGAGGTGGTGAGGAGCAGAGGATGGAGCCTGTGGTGGGCACGCTTCAAGGCTGAGCCTGGATGCAAGCTGCCATAAGGGTTTCTCTGAGCTCCCCTGTGTCAGAAGCACAGGGAAGGTGGAAAGTCACACCCCCACGGTGTGGGGTTTTGTGTCTCCAAGTGACAGGAAAAGGCACAGAGGATGGGGTGGAGAGGTTGAGCCCAGCCTGGTTGAGCTCCTTCAGCTCCATCATCCCCATCAGGCATTGCTGGGTGTTCAACAACCCTCAGTGTTTTCCAGTTTCTTTTTTTCCTTCCCCATAAGCTTACCCAGCTGCTTTCTGAACCTGTGTGGCCCTTCAGCATCCGTGATGTCCTGCAGCAAGGCTTTCCACAGCTTAACGATACCTTGATATCTCTGACACTTGCCAGCATCCTTTCTGGCTCTCCTGCAGCTCTGCTGAACGTAGCCTCGGCTCCTCTCCCTGCTGCCTTGAGCTGGCCCACGGTGGCAGACGCTGAGCTGGGAAATCTTTGTTGTTTCAGTGTCCCATGACCTTCAAGGAGGTGGCTCAGTACTTCACCGATCCCGGCCAGCGGGCCCAGTACTGGGAAGCCATGAAGGAGAGTACTGGAAATGACTCCTCTTTGGGTAAGGACGCACCTTCCCTCCTTCCTGGGCTAAGTCTTGGGGTTGGGTGGGCACAGGGGATGCTCCTCTAGACTTTGGAGGTGGGGGAGACTTTCCCCATTGCTTCTGGCAATCGTGCTTCCCCCTTGGGATGCATATTGGGGACCCATAGCATCCTCCATCCCCACCTTCTTCAGAGGAGCACAGCTCTACCACATCAGACCAATGGTCCATCTAGCCCCATGTTCTCTCCAGCCATGGTGGAAGGAGATGCTATGTAAGAGAGCAAGGAGGGAGACCTTTCTCAGCTGTGCCCAGCCCTTGCATCGTCCTCTCTCCAGCAGAGCCCCCAAATCTTCTCGTAGTAACTCCTCAAATGCACCCAGACCTCTGCTCTGTCTCAGGAACCAGCTCTGCTGACCCTCAACCTGACAGGATCTCCTCTGGGCTGGAGTTGGAGGAGAAGACGTGGACTCCAGCTCCCCAGGACTCAGATGCAAAGCCCTTCTCTAACAACTCTTCCACAAGTGAGGAACTGGCTTAATTAACCTAGAAAGCATCTGGGAGAAAAGCAAAACACCTGGGACTTCTACCCAGGCCCTAAGACACCCACCCTGAGCTTGGTATCTTCTAGGAGAGGGGTCCCAGAACCTCTCCCGGTCCCTTGGGAGGTGTTGCCTCCAGATGCACATTGGAGGGGAACTCTCAGCCCATGGGAAGCACAAGCTCTCCTTTTGGGTTATGGAGGGTTTTAAGAGCTGGGGTTCGAAGCTGAGCTTCAGCCCAAGCTTCTCCAGCTGGCCAATGGTCAGCGTTTGGGCCTGGGCTGAAGGTGGAGCTCACATGAGCTTTCTTCATTCTTGGCTTTCCCCCACCCTGCTTCTTCAGTGGGTTCCCTTTTCCATCCCAGCCAGGGACTGACTCTTCATGATCTCTTTCTCTTTCCTCTGCAGGGGATGGGGTGGTGAGTGGGATGAGGGACAGCGTCGCACACACAGACCCAGATATCAAGACCTGCCTGGAGGACATCTCCCAGCACCATGAGCTGGCCAACATCCACCAGAGCTCCCGAGAGAAAGGCCAGGAGGAAGTCCAGGATCATCCTGGGAGGGAAACTCCAGGAACATGCAGGGAATTGCTGTTCCCCCATAGCCTTCGCCCCAGGGATAGACCCATCCCTCATCCCACCAGCGAGAAGAGCTTCCATCCCCAGAGACGGGGGTTCCAGCACCCCTGCCCTGACTGCGGGAAAAGCTTCAGGGTCTTCTCCAACTTGCTCTGTCACCAGCGGAGCCATGGTGGGGACAAGCCCTACAAATGCCCCGACTGTGGGAAGGGTTTTGGGCACAGCTCGGCCCTGGTGACAAACCGTCGCATCCACACGGGTGAGAAGCCCTACCAGTGCGCCGATTGTGGCAAGAGCTTCAACGTGGTGTCCAACCTGGTGCGCCACCGGCGGAGCCGCACCGGGGAGAAGCCCTACAAGTGTCCCGACTGTGGCCGGCGTTGCAGTCAACGTTCCCACCTGGTGACACACCGCCGGTTGCACACGGGCGAGCGCCCGTACCCATGCCAGGAGTGCGGGAAGAGCTTCAATGTCAGCTCTGATCTCATCAAGCATCGCCGCACCCACACCGGGGAGAAGCCCTATGAGTGTCCTGACTGCGGGAAGTGTTTCAGCGGCAGTTCCAACCTCATCACCCACCAGCGGCTGCACAGCGGTGAGCGGCCCTACACCTGCGCCGACTGCGGCAAGGGCTTCACCATCAGCTCCAAGCTCATCGCCCACCAATGGACGCACAGCAGCGAGCGACCCTACAGCTGTACCGACTGCGGCAAGGGCTTCAGCGACCGACCCCACCTTGTCCGGCACTGCAGCGCTGGCCGGCGGGAGAAGCGCTACAAGTGCTCTGAGTGTGGCAAGGGCTTCACCACCAGCTCCTACCTCCTCACCCACCAGCGCAGCCACACCGGGGAGACCCCCTTCCTCTGCGGTGTATGCGGCAAGAGCTTCGCGGTGGTCTCCAACCTGGCGCGGCACCAGCGTGTGCACACCGGGGAGATGCCGTTTCGGTGCGGGGAGTACAGGCGGCAGTACAGCCAACGGGCTCATCTCACCACGCACCAACGGGTCCACACTGGCGAGTGACCCTATGTCTGTGGGGATTGTGGGAAGGGCTTCAATGTCAACTCATCCCTCACCAAGCACCGGCGGGTGCACACCGGGGAGAAGCCCTACCACTGCCCCGAGTGCGGGAAGAGCTTCAGCCAGAGCTCCAATGTCATCATGCACCAGCGGCTCCACCACGGTCACGAGGTGCATCAGCTCCGTGCATGAGTGGCTCTGGCTCCCACACCGCGCTGGTGAAGCCCAGTGATGCCAACCCAGCCAGGAGGTCTTCTCCAGAGACTGGAAGTCAACCAGGACAATCTTGGCACATGTGGGAGAGGGAAGAAAGATCTGTGCATCTGGGGATAGGAAGGGAAGGATAGGGACCAAGCGTGGCCACCATCAGCAGCAAACACCAGCTCTGGGTGAGGTTCCTCCTAGTGCGCTGGAGGAGAGAAAAACCACCCCTCATTCTTCCCAGCCAAATTAGGACAGGGTATCTCCCACTCCCACCTTGCCCAAACACAACAACAAAAAGGACCTTTGTTTTTCCTCGCTGTTCCAAACTCTCCCCACACCAAGACATTTGATACGAGGCACCCAAGGGCTGTTTTACCTCCCATCTGGCATTCCCCTCTCCTCTGGTGATCTGCGAGTAGTGGTAACAGCTTCAGGAATAAAAGGTGGTGTGATAAATCCCAGTTGGGATCTGTGTGCGTGTGTGTGTGTGCGCACCAGTGGGGAGTCCAGGCACACAAGCCCCACAGCCTCTTTTTACCTCCAGGCTGGGGCAGGAGGAAGCCCCTGAGCCTCAGGGTCCCCAAAGGGGCTCCAGTAGCCAGCAAGGAGCAAACCCAGGGGCCAGAGGCCACCGGGGTTGATCTCCTCCTACCATTCCACATCACTTTGGATCCTGTGGGGGGGAATCCTGAGCTGGAAGGGTAAAAACCCCAGGGGGGGTCACTGATCCTTCTGCAGATGGGCCCAAAGCGTTGGCCTCGTTGGCCAAATTCATCGACTTGGGTGTCCCAGAGCTGCACAGATACCTGGGGCTATTTGAGCTCTGGCCACGGGAGGGTGAGCAGCCATTTCACTGCCCTGCTGAGCTGCACGCCGTCCTTGCAGCCACTCCTGTTTTAATGTTGGGTTTTTTTGCATTTGAGCTGTAAGGTCATTGGGCTTTGTCTGGAGAACATGGCTAGGGAGCTCCAGACAACACTGGGCTTTGGTATGGTACCCACCCATCTCCTTGAACCTTGGCAACGTAACACACCAAACCTGTAAGTGCAGACCTTGTAAATAAAGAGAATCAGTGGCAGAAAACATCATTTCTCTCTCCTAGTCGGTACCAAGCCAAGATGAGTGTAACTTCAGGTATGGCTCAGAGGCTATCGCCCTGTTTCCAACCATGGCAAACCTCCCCAGTGGATCTCCAACCTCCCCAGACACTTGGTGTAGCCTGATGGGGAGCACCCTGCAGGTGCTGAGGTCTCAGCTCGCAGCTGCATAGAGAGGGTCTTCAAAGAGATCAAGATGGATTTTGGTGGTCTCCCACTAGCATCATGGGGGGCTGATTAATGTAGTCTTATGTGGGCAGGATGCTGAAGATGCTCCCATCCATGAGCTGCCCTCCAAATTACCTCCTGCATGGGCTTGTGGGTGTGGGGGTACTGGTGGGACGCCAGGTTTGGTGGTCATCTTTACAGGAACGATATTGAATCAGGCGAGTGAGAAAGACTCTGAGTTTATTCTTTCTCCTCTTTTTTTCTTCTCCCAGGCACGCAATGAGGGAGGCAAGGAAAGATATCCATGGTGAGAGGACAGGCCTTTGTTATTCAGTTCATGCAAGAAGATCTGCTGGGGATGGAGGAGGCAAAACACACTCCACCTTCACCTTTCAAAACCTTATCCACAGCAGCCTGCAACTCCAAGGTACCTATGAAGGACCCCCGGCGTTGCCTCCTCTGGTGGTCTGCCTCGGTGATCAACTCCTCACAAAGGACGCCCATGGAGGTGTTCATCAGCCTCTTTGCCTTCACCGACATGCACCTGGTTGGTGGTGGCAGCTGGCTCAGCAGGCTGGAGATGTACCTGTTACAGGATCCCTTCTTGAAGCAGCCACTTAATCCCTTCAGAGCTCGTTTCCATCGCCCAACCTGAGCCAGAGACCTTCTCCACTTAGGCAGAGGCTTCATCCACTGGACTTTCTGCTTCCTCCTCCTCCTCCTCAAGGTTTTTGCTCGTCTCTTGGTGGCTGCAGCCATGGGGTCTCCTTCAGACTCAGTGCTCCTCCCTGCAAAGGTGTCCCACCAGAGCCATGGACATATGCAAATGAGGGATCGACAATGCAGCCGAGGATTGGCCAGCTGGGGCAAAGCCCTTATGAGGCAGCCCTTCCTCATCCAGAATTTGCATAAGGCTTTTTTGCCTGAAAAGCATGGAATTAGACCAAAAGAACATACCCTATTTTTGACTTGATCCCAATGAAAATCCCAAAACGTTTTCTCCAAAACCACCTTTCCTTCTGCATTTCCTCGCGGAGAAAGAGTCAGAAACAACTCGATTTCGATTCTTCCTAGGTTAATTATTCTAGGTTAATTAACTTCGCATAATGAAGGCGCATGGTCAGCACGCAGAGGGAAGGTTTTCAGAAAGATCTGGAGCTAAACCTGAGAATTTCAGGCTTTGCCTTTCTGGGGCAAGCGGAGAAATGTTGGAAAAAAGCCTTCGCTGGAACCTGCTGGGCTTTGCAAAGTGATGGGGGAGACTTCCATGAGTGCGAACAATAAGGAGAAAAGTGGTCAATTTGGCTATGGAATAAAAATAGAAAAGTAAAATCGAGTTGGTGTTAAATTAAATTAAATCAGGGCTTTTACTAGCACCATGAGCACATGAGCGTGCCTCTTCTTTTTCCGCTTTTCTCCTGATTTTTCTTTTAAATGGTGATGACCAAATTGCAGCCAGGACCACGGTGTTTCGGTGTAAATTGGGCTGGTCTGGCTCTTCTGAAAAAGCAAATCCTGAGTGGGCAACTGAGACCGCGTGGACCAGGGATGGAGTGGTGGAAGCAGAGGAGCAGAAAAGAGCCAGAAAAGGGTTTTACCGCTGCAAAATAATAAACTTGCTGCAAATTTAGAGAGTGTCGTGGTTTAACCCCAGTTGGAAACTCCCAGTTGGAGTAACCACAATGCTTGTCGCCGGGGTTTGAGTAGCCATAGTGAGTGTCGTGGGGGTTGGAGTAACTGCAGTGCCTGTTACCG
>VYZW01050613.1:0-10114 GCA_013401315.1 Balaeniceps rex
GGATGCTGCAATTGCTTGGGGGGGTAATTATAATAATTTATTATTAAATTTATAAAGTATTTAGGCGTAGTTTTTCCAGGAGAGGCATAAAGGGTGGTGGGGGAATGGAGGTGGTGGGGGGTGCTGTGATTGCTCCTGGGGGTGCTGGATGCTGCGAGCGCTCACGGAGAGATCCTGCAATTACCGATGGGGGGGGGATGCTGACGTCCGCACCCCGCAGCACCCCAACCACCGCCCAAAAGCACCCAGGGCTGGCACCCCCACCCCGGCGACGCCAAACCAAGCCCCTCGCTGCACCCGCGGGGCGCAGCACCCCGAGCATCCCTCCCCGATGCCGGGGGAGCCCTCGGCCGCAACCGCCGGGGAAGAAAAGAGCCGGGGAGAGGCAGAGCCTGAGAAAAAGCAGCGCTGCTGATAGGGGAGAGATTGGTTTCAGCCGGAGCTGCTCCCCCTGCCAAGTCCATCTCCTATCTGCGCGGGGTGCAGTTACTTAACATTCATCACCGCCTGAACTCTGTAACTTTATCAGCGGCCGAGCATGGCGCCATCGCCGAGCCCAGCCATTCCCGGCGCTCAGATAGGGCCGATAAAACCGCTGATAGATTACAGGAGATTGTTTCACTTCAGGGGCCGCGATTACTAATACTAATAGCGAGAGAGCCCACATCACGGCGAACGGCAGCCGGGGAGGGGGGGCACGGAACGGGCTGCGGGGGGCACGGGGAAAATAATGAGAAAGCAAATAGAGGGACAATGACGATGAAGTGACTTTACGTTTCAGATGGGGTCGATAACGCCTTGGTGGATTTTAAGAGAGGAGGGAGTCTAATAGAGCCGTCCCCGGCACATCAGATGGATGGGAGCAGAGCGCGCCGGGAGGAGAAGGGGATGCGATGCTCACCGCGGTCCTGCCTCCCCGGCTGGCGGCGAGGAGATGTTCAAGCACGGGAGGGAAACTGAGGCAGCTGGCGGGGCCCCTCTGCCCCGGGGGAGAGGGACCGCTCCTTAGCGGGGGGACCCGGGGGTGTCCTCCATCCCCATCCCCACCCAAGAGCAGTTTGAGGTGATTAACCCCATGCCGATCCGGGCAGGATTTGGGCAGCCCGGCGTGCGCCCGCAACTGGGGAGCAGCTGGACGCCCCCATAATATGGAAGGAGACTCCGTCCACGAAGAGCAGGCGCCAAATGCGCATGGGCGTGCAAGGCGGGATGGGCGTGCAAGGCGGGATGGGCGTGCAAGGCCACCTTGCCACCGCTGCGCCTGCAGCAGGTCCCCTCACTGCTGCTGGCCAAAGGGAGTTTTTCTGGGTGAAAAAAAAAAAATCATCCTCAGTTCTGGTACTTTTTCCTCCCACCTGGAATAAAGCCGGTCCCGCCGGGAATGGCTGGGGGTGGGTGGACACGCTCGCCCGGCGGCGCGGCCCTGTGGAGCCCATCAATACCAGGTGACGGCGAGGCCAGAGGTCAAGCTCTTTGCTAATCTAGCGACAAATTACCCCAGAGATGCCGCGCCGCAGCCATCCCCCTCCCCGTGGGAAGCGGCCTCAGGTCCTCCCGGGTCCATCCCGCTGCCAAAAGCTGCCGGGAAGGGAACGGGGACAGATTTCAGCCTCCACCCCGAGACCTCCAGTCCATGACAGCACCAGGCGAGGACAAGGATGTAGGGACGGGGACAAGGACGATGGTGGACGTGGCCCACAAGGCCACCAGACCCATCACCGAAGATGCTCTGGCTGGCGTGTCCCTGCCGCTCCCAGCGCCCCCAGTGCCAGCTCCCAGTGCCATCCTGGACCGCCTTGGGGTCTCCAGCCAACGCCGCAGCAACGAGCAGGGGCCGGGGGGGCTCCGGGAGAAGAAGGCGGCCCCTAAGAGGGTACAACACGGTTGGGTGTACCCAGAAGCAGGGTGGGCTGCTGGCACGGGGCCTGGCAGATGAAGGTCACCATGGGCCGCTGGGACAGCGCTGTCCCCAAAACCCCTATGGCTCCGGCCACCCCCCTCGCAGCCTGCGCTGGACCACAAGCGCCCGCCATGGCACAACCCCTCCATCGCCAGCACCTTCACCCGGCACCCCCACCCTCCTCTTCCTCCAACTCCAAGCAACGTGGCCGCTCATGCCCGGCTCCAAAGACACCGAGTTTGCCTCCGTGCAAAAGCGCGTGCCTGCGCTGCCTCTTTTTTTTTTTTTTTTTTTTTTTTTTTTTTTTTTTTTTTTTTTTTTTTTTTTTTCCTGTTCTTGGCATTTTGGTGGAGCGAGATAAGAGTAAAAAACAACAGAGCTGCTCGGAGAGTGAAAAAGGGAGATAGATAACGCAGATACCGACTCCTACACAAAACAGTCCTGGCTTTATCGCTGCTTTTTATCACAGTTCCTCTAAAAAAAAAAATAAAGAGAGCAGCCCAACTGGAATGGGGCAGCACATTAAAAAATGAACTTTATACTGTTTGCTCTTTAGTTTTATATTTAGATGAAACAAACTTAGATTCTTGCGGGCGATACCTTTTCCAGTGCAACGAACCAAAAAGCCTGGAAGCCCCATTTGCTCCAGCGGGGACGAGTGAGGAAACTCGAGTGTCGTTTAGAAAAGCAGGCGCTCGGGGAGCGGTGCCTGCGCCCATCACCTGGCCTTGTTTCAGCCCACGGCGTGCGATGGTTCCGGCATCTTTAAGCCCGGATGGGCCGGCGGGATGAGGCCAGTCCCAAAGCATCCCGCTGGACCAGGCAGCATCCCGCAGCGGAACCGGCGAGGCTCAGGCTGGAGATGGGTGTAGAAAGGCAGACGCTTCCCGAGCATCCCCGGGGAACAGCCGGAGCCCACCCGAGACGCCGCAGCCGGCACCGGGATCCCGGCCACGTGCCGCAGCCATGTGGCATCACTGCAGCTGGCGAAGCCAAACATCCCCGTGGTGCGAGCGGGTCCCCAGCATCCAAGGGCGGCATCTCCATCCCGGTGCGGGGACGTGACCGCACATGCAACGCGCCCCATCCACGTGCAATGCGCCCCATCCACGTGGCTCCCAAAAATTCTTCGCCCACCGCAACCCCCCCGTCCCCGAGGGCACCACACGCACAGGGCTCTGCCCACCCCAGGCTGGGGAGAGCATTTTGGAGCAGGAAAACCCCAACCCACAGGGTAGGGCCCGAAAGATGGAAGGGGGAAAGAAAAAAAATAAAATAAATAAATAATAATAAAAAAGGACTGGAGGTTTTTCCCTCCCCTCGCACTCCCTTCCCTACCTTCTTTTTGAAAAACATAATTTATCTGTGTATTATCAAGAAATCCAGACACTTTAATCAGTGAGCTATGAAGTCAGTATTTCCATTCTTATCTAGCGGAGGAGTGGAAATGGAGAGCAGATAGGCAGCTCCGAGCCGGTCCGTGGTGGGGAATGTTAATGGGAGGAGCGGCAGAGCCATTGGCTACCGAGCTGCCGCTATCGCTGCCATTATCGGGGCGTTATCAAGGCAACCATCGCAGCGCAGTAATGGGGCCAGTTCAACTTTCCGCATTATCATAGGAGCTGGAAGTAGCATGAGAGGCCTCGGCTGGGAGACGGAGAAGCAAGCGAGCAGCCAAACTTCCCGGCGGAGCCTGGGGGGAAGCTAAAAGCAGCTTTTCCTCCCCGTGGTCCCCTGAGCTGCGGATGCGCGGGGCGATGCTCTGCTGCTCGGGCATCCTCCTGTGCATTCTGGGTACCGACCCCGAAGCACATCCCCAAAGCCCCACGCACCCCGGGTACCAGCAGCACCGAGCATCCCCAAAGCCCCGGGCACCGACCCCGTCGAGCGTCCCCAAAGCGCGGGGCACCGACCCCGTCGAGCGTCCCCAAAGCCCCAGGCACCGACCCTGTTGAGCGTCCCCAAAGCCCGGGGCACCGACCCCGTCGAGCACCCTCAAACCCCCAGGCACCGACCCCGTCGAGCATCCCCAAAGCGCGGGGCCATGACCCCCGGCTCACCAAGGACAAGAGAAAACAATGCATCTATATTTCATCAGATGAACAAATTAGAGGAGCGCATTTCCTCCACGCGCTATCGAATGGGAGATGTCAAGAAAATATGTTGATGTGAGAAAGAGGAGATAAAGAATTATTTTGGAGGAAAAAAGCCGTGGAAGGCTCTTATCTGGAGTGACTCATAGGCACACACTCCTTAACCCCACTGCAGCCCAAGGTCAGCAGTTACATTCCTTTCGGCATTTCATCCCTTCCAAAAAAACATGTTGCTGCAGAAACAACGCGGAGCCTTTGCCGGGCAGCCATCGGAAGAGGGAACTGTATTACCCCCGAAACACTTGAACTTTCCTGATAAAATAAGCAGCGGGACAGCAGCCTGGCCAAGCCGGAGCGTCCAAAAGCCCTGAGTCAGGCAACAAAAACAGTCATGGGATGTGTCGCAGGAAAAAAAAAAAAAAGAAAAAAAAAAAAAANAAAAAAAAAAAGATATTGGCCTCCTGCTCTTCTCCAACGAGGGGAAGCTGATTCCTTCTCCCCCCAGGAAGGAAAATCCATGCCCTCGGCACGGCCGTAGGACTCGCAGAGCCAGAGCGCGGTGCGGGGCCGGCAAGAGAGGCGTTTGCCACTTGTTCTTCTTAAATAAAGAAATCCTGAAAGCACGAGGTTTCTCCGCTCCTGCCGTCCCCCCCCGTTGCTCCAACCGGTGCTCAGGGCCGCTCACATCCCTCCCGCCGGGTCCCAGCACCCGGCCGCGCCGCCGTGCAAGGTCCGGGCTGGTTTTCTCTCCGCAGCATCGCCCCAGCCAGCGTTTTCCAAGGCAAATCATGGGTTTTTTTTGCAGTAGGATGGACAGAATGCATGGAAAATATCCTCTTCCCTTCCCCAGAATGGGTGTATTTGACCCCAAATCCACCAACGCCAAGCAGGGCACAGCAGCTCCGTCCCCAGGCTGTGCCAGCCCTGCTGCTCCCGGTTTGGGCAGCATCATCCCGTCCTTTCCCAGGGACGCGGGTGGCATCGGCCCCACGGCCGGCACGGGGCTGGGAGCGTCGCACGGCGCTGGGTGCCCCAGGGATGCTGCGGACGGTGGTCGTGGACACGGTGACACCAGAGGACTTGGCTCCCCAGTGACTTGATGCCACGGCGACTTTGGGATGCTGGCATCGCTGGGTGGCTCCGACGGGCCCCCAGGGAGGGAGGGGGCTGCCCCTGTCCGGGAACCGCAGATCACCTGCGCCGTGGCACCATTCCCTTGCTCAATCCGCTGCAACGCCCCGTGGGGGAAGGATCGCTTTCTTCCCAAGCCCGGATTGCCGAGCTGGCCGGCTCACAACTTGGTGAAAGCGGAACCTGCAGCTTGCTAGGTGGCCTCGTGATTCACGGTGGAAAATAAGACCTTGCCCAACCGCGCGAGTTTGGAGCCAGAGCCGTCAATCCCAGCCGGAGGTGGCTTTCCCGCTCCGGTGGGGGACGTCGGGGATGGTCCCCGTGGCGCGGGCATCGCTGCGGCTCCGGGCCTGCTTGGGGTGCCCGGGGAGGGGGCAGCGCGGGGGCGTCCCCCGGGGGCGCGGGAGGCGGAAGAGCAGCAGCAGACACAAACCAACCCAACCCCAGCGCCCACGGGCCCTGGAAGTGGGGCCGCCTGCCAAAGCTGCCGCGGCCTCCCTCGCCGGTGCGGCTGCCAGCGCCGCCTTCCCGCCCCGCGGCCGGCAGCAGCCGGCAGGGACGTGCGCTGGGGCTCTCGGCAGAACAGGTTTTGCCGCGCTGCCGGGTGCCCCACGGATGGCCGTGGCCAGCCTGGCTCCGAGCATCCCGCACGCATCCTCCCTGCCCGACGCGGAGATGGGGATGGCCGGGAAGGGCCACCCTGAGGGTACATCCCAAGCAGGGTCCAAAATGGGCTCGCAGGGTGCCCTGGCACCGAGGGAAGCACCCGCGTGGGACAGCCACGACACGTCCTGCAGCCGGTGGAGCACAGGGTGGTGGCACGGGGCAGCGCAGAGCCCCGTACGTGGATATATTGCTCCGGAGAGCGGACGAGGCGAGCTGTCCCCTCGGCCACCAGCTGCCGAGCACAGCACCAACCCCTCTCCCAGATGCGGGGCCCGCAGGGGGGATGCTCGCACCGGGACCACCGGCCATGGAAGAGGAGCGAAACTTCTGCCAGCTGGTCCAAACCCCGCACCGAGCAGGAGCGCGGCTTCCCCGCGGCACTGCCAAATTACCAGTGGGAAACGGCCGGCGATGGCCGGGAGAGCTCACCATGCCGGACGCATCCCACCAGCACCGCAGCATCGCCAGCCTGGGCCACTCCCCCCGCCCAGGGTGCCCCCCGACCCACCCTGCGGGGACCACGATGGGTCCTCGCCTCCGGGAGCCCCCGATGTCACCCACGGCGCATCCCAAGAGCAGCTGGGATGGGCAGAGCCTCTGCGGGGGCAGAGGTGCCACGGGGCTCTGCTGCCTGCACCCCTGCCAGCACCCAGGAGCCGTCACTTCGGGGTGCCAGTAAGTCAGGGCGGGCAAATGCCTCGGGGGGGGGGGTTTGCACAAGAAGGGAGGGGTTGGCAGGCAGGCAGGCAGGCAGGCAGGCAGCGCCCGTGGGAGTAGCAGACACGTGGGACACGGGGATGCCAGGAGCGGGGTACGGGGGGCTGCAGCCCCCAGGGAGAGGCAGAAAGTACTGGTTTTGGGAGCGGAGGCAGCAGGCCCTGCCTGCACCCAGCTCATCGCCGGGGAGCAGGCAGCAAACCCTCCCCACCCCGCGGAGCAGCCCGGGGTAACGCACCTCCCCAGACGCCCCCGCCGCCCACCCCGGCCCGGAGCATCCCTCCCCAGCAGGCGCGGATGGGGAAACTGAGGCACGGAGGTGTCAGTGATGGAAAAGCGCAGCAGCAGCAGAGCGGCAGGAGTTGGGGGGCGGGGGGAAGGCAAGCGGAGGCAGTTAGTCACCTGCACGGGCCGAAAGGAAAGGAGCAACTCAGTGAGCAAGGGGAACGCGAGAGGAGCGGGCAGGAGGCGTGCCGGGAGCATCCCACGCCACCAGCTCACCACGCCGCCGCTAAAAATATCCGCCGGGTTGGCCACTGTCGGCTTTACAAGACATGCAATTTTCCAAGCTCCCGGGTAGGACGGCTCCCACGGTCCGGCCGGCACCACAACCCCCTGCCCGGCATCACCGCAGAGCCCACGCGGGACCGGGGAGCAGCCGAGCTTGCAAAAGAGGAAAGGGAAAAAAAGAAAAAACCCAAACAAAACACCCAAACCCCAACCCATCGAGAGGTGGCGGGGTTTCACAGCGCAGATCGCGCTCGCTATCTAACACCATCTAATAGCAATTAAAGAAAATCCACGCGCAAAAAATATGACGGTGCTTTTGCCTCTGCCCCCCCCGCCCCAGCCCATGCGTTTTGCTCCGCAGAGCAGAATGGGAGATAACGATCAAAAAAAGAAAAGTCAAAGCTCTCATCAAACTCATGCAACATCTGCAGCCGATAACAGGCGCTGGGGAGAGCTCGGCTCCTCAACGCGAGGTACAGGGGGGGAAAAACCACCTTGAGAAATAAAAAACACATACGCAGCTACCCCCCCGCCCCCCCGTATCAGATAATTAAAGCGCCTGCGTTAATCACATTTGCAGTGGAACAAATTGTTGGAGCCCTTTTGCCCCCTCTTTGCTGTGTTTGTTGTTGTAGCGAATCCTGCTCCGGTCTGCTGGGGAGAGATAAGTGGTCCTTATCTGCCCTGGCAATCTGTATCAGGATGGAGATCGAGCCCCGGCGCTTATCGGGAGCTCAGATCTACTGTAGCTGAAAGCAGAATAGAAAGGGAAAAGGAAAAACAAAAAAAATAAAAAAACCCAACGCAAACAGGCCCCTGCAACTACAACAAAAATGTTAATTTCGGAAGGGGGAAAAAAAAAAAAAAAAAAGAATAATAATGTATGTATTAGAACAACAGCGGAGGGAGAGGCACATCGGCAAGACAAGATCAATCTCTCGCTTATCAGCTTCCCCCATCGGAAGACCCGGCGCTGCGAGCGCACACGCAGGCAGCTGCCAGCGGCCTCGCTCATCAGCTGTGTGCCCGCGCTCCCATGTTTGAAGTTAATAAATATAACAGGCTATCTGGGTTGGAGATCAGCTCCTGCTCTCTATCAGCCCCTCACATCTATCTACCAGCAGAACAAAAGACAGAGAGAAAAAAAAAAAAAAAAAAGACCAAAAAAAACCCCACCCCAACCCTATAAAGCAGCAGCTGCAGGGAGGGTGCTGGTTTTACAGCCATGGATGGAGAGGGGGGCAAAAAGCAAGCTGCCCCCCCCCACCCCGGGGCAGGTACCCCGCAAAATTAAGTCAATAAATGCTCTGGGTGTTTTTTCCCCGCTATCGGAAGCCACCATCTCGATGCAATCGGCTTTCAAAGCCTCACCACCACGTGCCGCCGGGCAGAGGAGGGGGCTCGGAGGGACCCCGCATTGCCGGTACCCCCGTCCCCCTCCATCGCTGCATCGCTCCGGCCCAAAAGGCAAAGAAGAAGAAGGAGGAGGTGGTTAAAGCAGCCGGTTAGATGCAGTCCGGTGTCTGATCTTTGTCTTATCGCTCTTGGCGATCGCCCGCCCTCCCGGCGATCTTCCCTGCGAGCCTATCTGCGCATCGCATCGAGCTTTATAAAAAACAAAACAAAACAAAACACCCCCAAAAAAAACCAAACCCCAAAAGAGATGAAGCCAGAGCGAGAACATCGCGTCACCCAGGAAAATAAAATCAGCAGATACCAATCTGGAGGAGGTTTTTTTTTAATGCTCCAGCCGAGATGATAAAAAGGATAGACTTTGTGGAAACAGGTCCGGTCTGTACACGATTACCGGAGCCCTGATTCATGCATACCTTCCCTCGGCGGGGAGAGCCGTCGGAGGCAGCGGCAAGGCGCTCTCGCCGCGCTCACCAGCTCTAATGACTGTTTTCATGTTGACACATACAGGAAGGGTTCCAAGCTTTCAGCTTTTAATCAGTTTTGGCCATCGCCGGCGGCCTGAGATCAGCCTCCCACTTTATCGTTTCTTCACATCTCTGCAGAAAAGCAGCAGAGGAAGGAGATACGAGCCGCCTTCGCCCGGCCAAGCTGTCACGGCCTCATCCAGCTCCATTTTTTCCCCCCACCGAGGCCCACGCCGGTGGGTGCCAGGACCGGACAGCCGTCCCGCCGTCGGCGCGTCCCCCACGCACGCAGCTATCGCCCACACCGGCGTTGTTATTTCAAAGACTGCGACGCTACCGCTCGCTTCGGTCTTAACGCTCCCGGTTTAATGAGCCGGAGTTACCCAGGGAGGGATCGCCGAGCAGCCGGGCTTTTTGCCGAAATAAAGCCACGGAAGTTGGATAAAGCTAAAGGAGAAAATTATCACTAAAAAAAAAAAAAAAAAAAACCAGGAGGCAGCTGGGACTATTTTTAACTCTACCCGGGTAAAAGTCTAGCTGAGCTTTATCACCAGAGCAATCACCCCAGGCAGGGAAACAGGTAGGTGCAACTCAGCCTTGCAATTATTTCAAGAGAAAGATAAAGCTAGATTATCACATGGTGGCCAGCCTTCCCTATCCTCCCATCTGCCTCTTATCGCCAGCTTCCATCGACTCGAGGGGGAAAGAAAAAAAACACACACACACCAGAGAGGAAGGGAGAAAAGCCAAGCTAAGCCCGTCACCGAAAAACTTCCAGCACTTTGTAGAATTTTTCAGCGCAGCCGGCACATCCCCGCCGGACTAAAACCGGATCCCGGCCGATGGGTCAGAGCGCGTGGAGCACGACCCTCCGGGGACGGCGAGACACGGACGGTGGCCCAAGTCCTGTGGGACCCCCACGGTGGTCCCTCCCGCTGTCACCCCGGGGTGTTATCACCCCGTCGCTGCCCGGGCTGGGGTGCGAAGCGGGAGCAGGGTGGGGGGGCCACCAGGCAGGGCGAAAGGTTGAGGCCAGCGCAGTCTGCGGGGATGATGGCGGTCAGCGGGGACGATGGCGGTCAGCGGGGACGATGGCCAATGGGGGGGTCCCCGTGTGGAAAAGGGGAGCCCCTGGCAGGGTGAGGGTGCCGTACCCGCGGTGAGGAGCTGCTGGCAGGGCCGGGGTGCCCCGGCGGGGGGCTTGGGGAGCCCCGGGG
>VYZW01050623.1:0-23863 GCA_013401315.1 Balaeniceps rex
GCAGGACAGGCTGGCGCACAGCCCTTGAACCCATGTCTGGGACTTCACAAAATATACGAAAGCATAAAGCCATGAAGTATGATTTCTTTATTGTTCATGTCCTGGCTCTACTGCTGTTGATTTTCAAGGTGCCTTTTACATGGCTTTCTAACGTGGTGACAGCCACGGAGAATCAAGGCATTATGCTGAATATTTAAAACCAAACCGCTTTATAAGTTCCAATTTCTGTACTGTTTACTTCAACACAGGCTCTTTAAAAACCTGCCAGATATTGAAGTGATTAGAAGATCAAGGTCACCAAACACTCATTTTTAGGGTAAATATGCTGCATTTTAAACAGTTGCTTTAGTGCCCTCCTCTTTCTCTGTGCTTAGCAGAGCAATGTGCTCAAAGCAAAGAGCACAGCTTTGGAAGGGCCATCAGTTCAGGTCCATCTGTCTCCAGGAACATCTGACTTGGAAGAGGTAGCAAAGAATATGATGAGACCAGAGATTTCCTTTCCATCACAGAATGTGTTTCAGAGCTCCCTGTGTCCAGCAGCGAGCATTCCCGAAAACCCCTGTGATAAGGTGCCACCTGAAAAGCTGGCTCTGACAAGTGCTACAGGATGAAATGCCCCTGTCCAGTAACTTCTACTGACACTACTTTAGCATTTTTGTTCTTCAAGTATAATTTCTAAGTCTTGACCTCATTAATATGCCATCGCTCCTGGAAACTGAGAATTTGTTCAGGGTCCAGACTGGTTTTTTTCTCTCCCTAGAGAATTTTATAGATTGGTGATCTACTAGTATGTTCTTTCTTTTGCATTTTCAATATATGACTAAAATGCTTCTGGCTCCATATGCATACGTAAGTCAGGACAGAGCAATCCATTGTTATTTGGACCTCTGGCAGTATATATTTACAGTTTGTTTGACAGCAAAGGAAATTAGGAGCGTTCAGCTGGAATATTTGACATTTGAGTTGGGTTGTTTAGCTGTGGCTCATAAGAAGAGCTGGTCAAAAAAAAGAAGCGTATACAAGTCTTAAAAAGCTTTTATCCCATCTTATAGAAATTTGAAGCTTTGATCAAAATTTGGAAAAAATTCAGCCAATGCATAAGGATAAGTAAATGCATTTTTCCTTATTTATGAGCCAGATTTGGAGAAATATTTGCATGTAGCTAAATCTGATTAAGTTTTTTTGCATTCATCGTTATTTGATGTAGGAATTTTGGAATATTTGCACTTTTACATGTCTTGAAAGTCCAAAACTTTTTTCAGCAGTAAGTTTGAATGGTCTAAATCTTGCTAGAAAACATTCAGAAGATGAAGATCAGAGTAGAGAAACTACAAAGTCTGTGAGTGATCATCTCCTTAGATGTTGTGTTTCTACAGCAAAATAGTTTTGGTTGATGATTGCTGAATTTAGATGTTACTGTGATAGAAATGAATTATTTAGTTAAAGTTGTTAACAGGGTAGTAGGAGAAACATTGCAAAATTCACCCAGCTTGAATCATGATAAACTTTTTTTTTCTCAAGATCAAAGGTGGTTTTCTAAGTGGTGTTCATCTCTAACAGATGCATTTCTTTTATTTACTATGTCAGGGGGCAACGATTTGATTTTTTTCTAAAATGCAGTTTAAAATATGAGCATAGTCAGAGTCAAAAACTAGCGTTCACTTGACTCAAAGAAGGATGAAACTGTAACTCTCAGAAAAGAAACATCACGGGGACTTCACCTGAACTTCCTCCTCCTTTCCTCCCTGCTTGCTATTTGAGATCGGCTCCCCTGCTGCTGGAGGAGGCCACCTTCTACTCCCTTCCGAAGTACCACCAGTGTAGGCTTCTCCTCCTCCCCTGTAAACTGGGTAACTTGCTCTCCATGTCAGAGATATCAGCTCAGATGTCTTTCGGTAGAGTGGTTTTTTATTAATTGTTATGAGAGTGTCCTTCGACCATCCAGTTTAGTAGGTCAGCTAAGCTGAGGGAGCTCTACAAGCAAAGATCTTACCTTGCTTTGGAGGTGACATCCGTGATTTTGAGGAGTGCACAAAGCGGTCAATAGACTGTTTTGTTTGAAATGTGTTCTCTGACCAGCAAATGTATCTCTGAATATTGGAGTATTTAAAGAATCACAGATGGGGGTAGGGGGTGGTGGTTGCTGTCAGTTTTTAGGTAGCTCAGCTCCCTGACTCAGCTTATGGTGTGAGGAGCAGGGAAGGGCCCTGGGAGGAGGCAGGGTGGCAGGGGACCCCGCGCTGGGCTCAGCCGACAGACTGGTCTCATATGGTAGCACTGGGCTGTGATGAGATGCTGGCAGGGGTCTGCAAGCACCATAGCAGAATTAGCATAGCACAGCCAGAAAGCCAGAGATGTGAAACCAATTATGTGTGGTGAGCCTGATCTAACACCCTGACCCTTTGTGAAGATCGTGTCCAGCCAAGGCTATTACAGACATTACTGTTTTTGCTCAAATGTAGAATGGTGTGTTCCCTCTTCTCCAGAATCAAGATCTGAAAATACCAAGTTGCCTAAAATTCATGGGCTGTAACTGATTTCTCCCCTTTAAGAGTCTAAAAAATTTGCATCCCTTTTTGGACTTCCTTAATGGAGTGCATCTATCGTTGCTACGTGTCTGCAACCCCCGAGCATGATGGATGTCAGTTTCTGGACTCTGCTGTTCAATGGCTAATATAAAAATAAAAATATAACTCCTGTATCAGAGGAATGGGTTTTTTTCTGACTATGTATTTACAGTCACAAGCACTGCTTGCTTTGTGGAACGATAAATTTAATACATTAGCTAGTATATTATTTTTTTAATTATTTATTTGTAGATTATTTCAATTTAAAATGAGATTTTCAGGTAACAAGGTAGGCAAACATGTTTAACAATACCATGATATAAATTGCTGTAGGTGACAGATCGCTACAAAAATTATTACAGGCAGATTCGCAATGCAAAAAATTATTTATATGACAGCAAGCAGAAAGACAAATTACTCGGAGACTATGTACATGCTCTTCTATAATTGCTCATAAATTATTATGGTTCATGTTAAAATGCATCTAGACTCCCTAGACAACTAGATTTATTTAAAATAAGAATAATGGAAAATTACCAGGAAATGTTGGGGAGGGAGATGGGTACACACTTTGGGTGATTGCTAACATAAAAGTACAGTAACTTATTGTCAGCCAACTTAATCTGTGATTTGCTTAATAATTTTGAAACCGTCATTTTCAATTCACTATCTCCTCAGGTTGCATTTGCCTGGAGAGATAACTGGGATGGGCCCAGTGGGGCCCCACCGTGAGTAGCTGCTGCTGTGTTTCCCTGCCCACGGGGACTGTCGGGACTCTCTCCTGCACCCATGTAGGGCTCTCGTGTACCTACACGAGAACACTTTCATGTTCTAGAAATAAGGTTGAATTCAGTCAGTTGGGTCAGAAGTTATGCTAACGGGGTGGGGGGGCTGGCAGATAATTGAGCAAACCTCTTTTCCTTAGGAAGCTGGGCTAAAACTGGGACAGCGTTTTCCATATCCTCTCAATGCTCCAAATTTTAGAAAAGATTTCAAATAATTGTCTTTATTGAAAGTGTCTAAAATACACCCGCAATAGATAGGATTTAATTTGAATGGGCTTTCAATCAGGCACTTATTAAGGATCAGCTGATGATTGGGTAGCAGAGAAAAGATGTATATACATTTATTATATAATAAGTGCCTTTCTCTAATGCCATTATCCTTCTCTTCTTACCACCCTGATTATATTATGTATTGAGAGCCAGCCCAGCAAAAATGACAGCAAACTTTGTTCTGGATAATGTAGTGCTAAACTCCACCTAAGCAGCTCCAGTCATTTGTAATGACAGCTTGGAGAATACTCCAAACGAAACTAACAATGCTCACGCTCCAGTGACTGACAGCGCGGCAAAAGGAAAAATTCCAGCTTCCACGTGAGCGCGGGGAGCCTGACCTAGATTTTAGCCTCTACAGCTTCGTAAGAAGAAACATTCTTGACTGTGTATTTAACAAGAAAAAAAGAGCAAGGGGAAAAAGTCGTCTCCTGTTTGATTAGTCTTTCTTCAATAATTAAGATTTAGTCAAGGCGCTCTGTGAGACTTCTCCCCTCCGCAGATGTCATCAACCCTGTAATGAATGGTTACTCCGTTCCCTGTATGCTCTCCTCTCCGTAATTACCACCTCCCGGCATGCTGTGGGCAGTGAGCTGCTGCAGGGGAGCAGCTGGTGCAGGCAGGGGCGATGGGCAGGCAGCCTGCCTGCACCTTCCCCCTCCGCTGCGCTCGCTGTGTTGGGGTCAGCCTCGCCGCTGGCTGCCGAAATTCTTCCATTTGGATGCTGTTAATGGGAAAAAGGTCTCTAATGTAAATCTCCTTTTCTTTCTTTTCTTCTTTTGAGATGCAGGTGCTAGACTGGGGTCAGTGCTTCAGTGGCCAGCGGTGCACCAGCCCCAGTCTCGCTCGCCACTGGGACAGCTGGAGATGTGGTTTAGCCACTCTAATGACCTAGCTGTAAATTACCATTCAAATGTCTTTCATCTGTTCCACTGTGCTTTATACACTCCAGCAGCTGTAATTTTGAAAATAAAATAGAGTAGTGCATGCTAGAAGGGAGAAGAAATTTTCAAATGAAAGTGGAAGATGAGGCAGATTGAATGACACTGAAGGATACTTAGTGTTCGTTTGAGCTGTGCTTTGACAAGTTGTTTGGTGTGGATGTAGGAGAAATTTTATTGGAAGCAGAAGCATTTCCAGCTTCCAAAGCTGGATTTCCGTATTGGGTCAGTACCTAACTCCGTAACTCTTCCTAATTGTGACTCTGCTCTGTGAAATAAATGAAAAACTGGCACCTTTGTGCTTGACCCACAAGCTTTCCATGTGTGTCTGAATGTCAGTTATCCTTTACTGTGGTTTAACTTTGCTGAACTAGCACGGGTTTGAAAGCATTAGATGACATGACAGGATTAGATTGACGGAAGATTGACAGAATTAATTAGATTGGCTGAATTAATTTGGATCTAAATTTCAGTTCTGGGCACCCCTATTCATTTCAGCTCACACCCCTCCTTAGACTTTTGTGACTTTGCTAAAGCACAGGAGGAAGGGTGCCTTTGAGAATACCTGTATGTCCCAGAGAATGGGGATGAGCCATCTGGAGAGCTCAGCGTTGCCTCTCACATCCCTTGCTGAGAGAAGGCGGCTGTAAGCTCTGCACTGCTCTTTAATTGTAAAGTTGCACCAGCCTAAAGAGCAGGGCTTAAAAAAAGCACAGAGCTTTTGTGAGGAAGCTCTGTATGGAGTACATTGATACCCATTCGACGTAAAAGCCCTCAAAGCCACCTATAAAAAATAATTTACAATGTCAGAACCAGGCTTTAATGTAAAAGTGGATTGGATGGGTTTGTAGGACTGGGAGATTTGAGTTCTTTTTCCAGCTCTGCTGCTAGTTGCCTGTGTCTGTATAACGCCATCGCAGAGAGAGGTGAATGCGGTGTTTCATGGGGTCCTGGCAAGAGAATGTTTGAGTTACAGTGTGCGGCTTTGGTCGTGGTGGAGGAAGTTATAAACCTGGAGGGGATGCAATGAGAACAAATACTTCAGTACATGATTTTCAAGTAACGATTATCCAAACTTGTCCTGTTCTGTGTGGCACTAAGCTATGACAGGGAGAACACAGAGGAAGAAGTGATGCTGCAGCAGTGAAGAAAAGGAAAGTCAGTAAATTGCTACCAGCCTTCCATTTTATGTCATTAACACTAGCCATTAAAAGCAAGATGCAATGAATTTTAGTTTGAATCAGCAGGATGCTTTCAGCAAAATGAGTATGGAAATGAAAATTGAAGTTAGCTGAAACTGTGTGTACTGAACTTTAGGTGAATGTTTTGGGTTTGGGGCTTTTTTTGTTGAAATAAGAAGTCAGTTGGCACAACCAGCTGCTGCGTTTGCATCTGCCTGCGGGGTGGGCAGCAGGAGCAGGCAGCCTGACCCCCACCACTTGGGGTGAAGGTATTGTACGATCTCCCTTCACCTATCAATACCCTCATGGCAGCGGATAAATTAAAAGTATAGTTTTGAGTAATGGGTTTCCCTTCCCTCTTGAGCTGACCTTAGTTTGTTTTGCAAGTGAAGTTTGTTTTACAGCAAGATGTTACATGGAAGTTTATGTATTAGAAATGTACGAAAGTGGTCAGTGTCAATGGGTTTAAAATACGGTTCAGTTGCATGGTTCGTGTGGTTGCAGTACAATTAAAGCTTATTTACTGCAATGGGGAAATTAAACCCTGCCACTTATCATGGTTAGTTTTGAAGGAGTCAAGACAAGCCTGAAAAAATGGTAGATATAATTTAAAGGCAGTAAAAGCCACTAAAAAAAGGACTAGATCTGATATTCCACTACTTGTAGAAATTTTGGCTCACTACGTTTATTTAGGAAGTAAATAAGAAAATCACTTAATGAGTGAATGCTATTGAAGATGTATATGAAATGAAGAGTGTATGAGAATATGTAACACTTAAAGCTTGAGAATTGATACTATAAATGCAGAAGAGGCAACTTGAACCTTACTTGGTTGAATTTGAGGTAGCTACATCAAGGATAAAGATGTTCCACTTCCACATAGCTGGATATGATCAATAAATTCTAAAAGCTACACATTCCATCAAGTCTATTAATTCTAGGTAGTGTATTTGCCTATTGATGATCTGCCTTTGCAGTCTTTTTCTTTGGTTATATTCTTGGTTGACTTTCAGGCTTACAGTTTTTCCAGCAATAAAAAAGATTGAATTAAAAGGTCTCTTTTATGTGAGGGGGAGTTACGCGTTGGTATCTATGCATGTTCTAGGATTATATTGTAACTAAGATGATTTAAAATAACAGGAGAAAAAATAATAAGGGGAAGTAATCTTTTATTGAACTGGCTGACATGTTCATTTTTAAAGTGAAGTATGAAAACTGTTTCAAAAGTTTTTGCTAAACAGAACATCAAAAGATCCCTTTTCATATTTGTACAATTCCTGTATTAAGCTTGATTGCATAGGTAGCATGTAGTAATTGTATCCTGTTGTATATAATACATATCTCTACAGTTTGAGTAGGCTGTAGGAAAAAAAAAAAAGCTATGTGGAACTGCCTTGAAAAGAAAATGATAAATGTCACATCTGTTAGTTATTTTTTTTTTACGTAACATAATTAGCAGAGGTGGATGGAAAAGTTTTAAAGGATAAGATTGGGGTCAGATGCCAATGTACATTTTCCTCCAACAAGGAATTAAACAATTCAAAGCTGGTTTATTGGGGCAAGTAGTAAAGGTGAAAACACTTGGTTTATTTATCAAAAAATTAGTGTTTTGGGGATGAAAGTAATTCTAAAGAAATGGAATTGAGCAGGCCCAATGTGCTCTGTTTATTGCCTGCACATTCGCATTTACCTGTAACTAAAAAAGGTGTATAAAACCCTTTAATTGCCAGTAGCTGCTTCAGGATTCTCACAGTGCTATGAAACAAAGGTTCTTTTCTTTTAATTAATTGCATT
This sequence comes from Balaeniceps rex, assembly GCA_013401315.1. Lineage (NCBI taxonomy): Eukaryota > Metazoa > Chordata > Aves > Pelecaniformes > Balaenicipitidae > Balaeniceps > Balaeniceps rex. Next base: position 7,539 of record VYZW01050623.1, read on the forward strand.
GCATTTCACTGCCTTTCACTATCTTGAAAAAATATATTTGTATCTAATATTTCTTTATTATTGTTTTGCTTTCAGTTGATGGTTGCATTGACTGGTCAGTGGATCTCAAGACATACATGGCTTTGGCAGGTGAACCAGTCCGAGTGAAATGTGCCCTTTTCTACAGCTATATCAGAACTAATTATAGCATGGCCCAAAGCACAGGTCTTAGGCTTATGTGGTACAAAAACAAAGGAGATTTAGAAGAACCCATTATATTTTCTGAAGTTAGGATGAGCAAGGATGAAGATTCGATATGGTTTCACTCGGTTGAGTTGCAAGACAGCGGTTTCTACACGTGTGTTCTAAGGTGGGTATTGTGATAAAGTATAACTAAGAATGTATAGATTGTCTTGGTTAAAAAAATGTTTAAAATTAGCTCTCAGGATTAAGATATTTTCCCAGTTAATATATATTCATTATTTTTATTCTCATAATTATATACGTCACATAATGCTTTGTCTCAAAATTAGTTTCCCTAGTAATTATAGTTACCTCTTCCAATAGCTATAATTAAACATGTGCTTTCACTTACTTTTTTTCTTTTTTAAGTCCAACATTTACAAATTCTCTATTTGCAATAAACCTTCAGAACTGGATACTTCTTAAATCATGAAGTATTTTCGTTAAGTAATACTCTTTTTCAAATCCTCTGAGTTATTCAAGTTAGACACAGTTTGAATTATTCTGGTGGCGTTAGGCCATGGGGAGTTACAGTTCTGTCTGGTTTTGAAGAAATGTTTATTTTGATATACAATTATGGTTTGTCATAAATTTAAGCAGACCTTGTTTGGTAAGGCATTGAAATGCATGTCTCAGAAGTATTTTGGAACTGTTGGATGAGCCTTAAATTAAGCATGTTCTGGAGCTCGTGATTTCCATCATGTGGATGTTGATGTCAGCTCTATGCCTAAAATGAGAAGATAAAAAAGGAGGACTCTTTAAGAATGAATGAATGAATAAATATCCCTTAAATGATCCAGTTTTGAATTAAAAGGAGTTTACAGACACTTTATGTGATTCGGTTTTAAACTATTTAGTTTCAGAGAATGAAGCTTGCGTCATCCTTGTCTGCTGTTCCATACTGAAATTATACACAAGTTTGATGAATTTAATGTCAAATATTTGCAGCAAAATAACAGCACTGTTCAGAGCCCAGAATTTGCTCTCTCTCCATCTCTGCTAAGTCTTGCTGCCTCGTCTCAGCTGCCTCAGTCCATTTTGATCCTGAAGAACACTACTAAGATCAAAGATTGTGCTGTGATGCGGGTGGTTTGTACTGGGGACCAACATCCAGTTTAAATATCAGATGCATCTGCCAAACTCACTATTAAGCCTGTGTTGCAGCCTTTGGAGTTCATTATTCTTTTATTAGCTGCTCTGCCACAGGTCTGGTGTAATGTGAACTCCATAATTTTGAAATGTTACGGGCAGGTAGTGATTTACATGTTTCAATGGAGCTATACTTTTTTCATGAGAAGTCACTGTTGCAATAATCAAGTTACTAGTTTAATACTCTGGAAATTTTAATGGGAATCCTATGTGAACAATGAAGAATTGATCTTGGATCAAATTCTGGGACATAGTTTTTTCTGGGAAATTTCAAAACTCTGCTCATTTACATGACAGAGTAGTTTTGGTAACAAATGGGCAAGTTCTTAAAAAATTCATGCATTCTCCTCATTTTCAGATAAAAACTATATGGCAAGCTTCTTGAAAGGCATTACACAGCAGGAAGATCTTCCTTCTCAGTTATGCAGTTTTCCTGCTTTGGCTAGAACTTTCTTATATAATTACAGATATTTTTGCCTTTTTCAGAGTTATTTCAGAGTACAGAATATTATATGTAGTGGTTACACATAAAAGACTATATTTCTTCCTTTACTGAATTAATTTTTTCTTCCAAAAATTTGGTAATGTATCCTTGCTGTTGTTATTTATGAAATCATAGGTGGCTTAAAATAGCTGAGGAAATAGCAATAGTAATTTATTTTAATTTCATTAAAACTGGGCTATACGTAATGTTCTGAAATAGGATCACACTTTTGTGGTAGACTATCCACACCATTAACTGCATAATTTCAGCTTTATTAATCCATTTTTTTGGAGGGAGATAAGCAGATGTTTGCGTTTTAGTCGTTAACCACGATCACCTGCTTTGTGAGAATTAAGAGGTCACAAATGAGAGCAGTAATTCTAGAATATGATTTTATTTTCTAGAAACATTAACAATTTCTGTTACAAATGCCTTCTTTTGTAAACTGAATGAATAGAGACTGGTAGAGAGAACTCAATGCAGTAGAAATGAAGAGGTGGCTGTCCATCAGTGTGCAACACTGGGTTTAGTGTTGCATGCATAACTGAGTCTTTTGGTTTGGTAGCTGATTAAAAATACTGGGGAGGCAAATGCTTTTGATTCAAGATAAATGTAAAACTTTTGAAGCTTTTCTCAACAAAGAAATTTTCATTTAGGTTCCCTAAGAGAATATCAGAAGCGATTCAAATCTAAATTGATGTCTTTCTAGCCACTCACCAAGGATGTAGAAAGCCCTGGTGCCAATTGCCTGTGTTGCCCGAAGGGTGAAAACCCACATTTGTGTGTCCCAGTGGCCAGGGTGTGCTGCATTCAACCACTTCAAGTCTCTTGCCTTAGAACTGTTCTGTCTGAAATTTGTACTTGTCTATGCAAAAGGGCGCAAGGGGGTGAGATGCTTGGATGTGGTGCTAAGGCTAAGTGGGGACAAGAGGTCCCTGTTCCAGAAGAAGTTCATGGCTTGAAAGGAAGGACACACTCTCAAACTGGGAAGATCTTCTCTGATAGAAGGGAATTGAACACCAAGGGTTTTTAGCAAGTTGTACATAAAGGATGTCACAGGCAATAGTGAGAGCTATGCTAATTCACTCTCCTCCAGACTTTTTTCCCAGTCAAAACAGCATGGCAAATAAGAAAACGGTATGGGGAAAATGACAACTGCACATTTCACTGAATTTCCTATTTGTTGAAAAGGTTCTTCACAATTCTAAAAAAAAAACAACCCTGTTTTTCAAGAAGCTGCATTTTCTGTTTGCTTACGGGTGCTTGTAGGATCCAGGTGTGAGTAACTTTGAAGCGATTGGAAGGAATTTTTCAGAAGCTGCTTGAAAAGGGTGGGTGTGAGCAGGTGAAAGATAGGCTGATATGACAGTGATTTGGAGATGGGTAAAAATTAAATGTGTCAGTGAATTCTTTCTTATACAGAATTGTCATTTCAATAATCATAACATCTGTTTTGTAAATGAATCCGTAATACTCAAGAAAATTAAGGAATATTAGAGCAGCCTTAATGAAAGAGATTGCTTCTCCAGGCCGAAGAGGTCTGATACCATACTTTAAATATTGCCTCTCCTTTATTAACCAATTAGACATTTTTCTGTAGGCAGGTGTGGTTGTGTGTGTATAAAAGGAGGAAATTATTGTTGCATTAAAACTTACTTCTCTCTTCTCACAATACATTTTGACGTTGAGCTAACACTTAGATGCAAACCAAAGTGTGGTATTTTTCTCCAGTGAAGCATGGCTGTAACATATTAAGGGGTCCTAATTTTGCAGGGACTTTTGAAAGGGTGCAAAGTTGAGCTGTGATAGCTAATCCGTGTGAATTCCATGGATCTGCTTTGTTCTCAGGTGCCTTTTCTGTGCCAGACTGGGGATATTACTACAGCAGATCCAGTGACATCCAAAAGGGATCCTGACTAATGGATAGATGTGTGTTTCATTACAGTTCCCAGATAAAAGCTGGGAAATTTGATCATGACTTTACTGCCCAATATGGAAATGCTGCGTTCTGGAGGTCTCTTTGCAGTACAGGCCCTGGATATGCCATTAATCTTCCAGCACCTGCCAATGCTACTTTCAGATAAAGCTGTCAGCATTTCTATTACAGAGATTTGGTATTCCGGGATTTTCACATCAGCACTCTGGATCGAAGCATCTTCACTGAAGGATTCAGACATGAGAGCACCAAAACCAAACATGGAAACTGAAATAGATGTAAATGCATAGGGTGGCCTTGAAGTTCTGAGTATGTAAGACAGTCATTTGCCAGGTCATGTGCTGCTTTTGCTCTCTAAACANAATGCTACTTTCAGATAAAGCTGTCAGCATTTCTATTACAGAGATTTGGTATTCCGGGATTTTCACATCAGCACTCTGGATCGAAGCATCTTCACTGAAGGATTCAGACATGAGAGCACCAAAACCAAACATGGAAACTGAAATAGATGTAAATGCATAGGGTGGCCTTGAAGTTCTGAGTATGTAAGACAGTCATTTGCCAGGTCATGTGCTGCTTTTGCTCTCTAAACAAATACATTACTGGGCCTACTTAGATCTTCTTAGCCGATGAAAGAAGAGAAGATGAGCTAGGGAAGAAATCTTAGCAAAGTTTAGCCACACCTTTGCCCTCAGCAAGGGACTACTCCTGGAGCCCTTTCTCCTAACCGGGCCTAGCTCTGAAATGAACTCAAGTACTGAATAAATGCTTTATGAGCAAGGTCAGTAAGACATTAGTGCATATTTTCTGTTAATTAGCTGTTGGTGAAATAAAATAACTCAATTCCCATAATGTGAATCAGGAGGGTAGAAAGTCTGGGCCTTGAGGGGGTGCAGGGAAAGCAGGAGGTGGATGTTTGTGGTCACCAGACTGGCTGATGGAGCTAAGCTTCGATTTTTGTACAGGATGGAGAATAACAAGGGAGTGAGGGCCTTGAATGCCTATGAGGCAATAAGCCTGCAGATCTTTAATACCAGCATCTGATGCCAGAGAACTGCCAACAAATCAAGTTAGGAAATCTGCGTATCCTTTTTCCCTTACTTTGTCCCTATCTGCGCTGTTCTTAATGGAGAGCGGCATTGCTGTGGACACGCACAGAAGAATCAAGCCTTTGCCGAGCCATTGGTGAAATACTGAGAGATTACTTTCTGAACAGTAATAAAATAGACTGATAATAGATTTTAAGCCTTCGGGCTTCTGAATGTCTGTGGAGCACATGACCAGCAAATCAAAATCAGATTTAGACAGCCTGGAGGGGCTGTCAGTAAAACTTCATTTGCAGCATGACCTTTGTGCTCTCGCTTCAGTGGGTGTTAGGAGGGCTGAGGAACTTGTTTCAAATGCCTACAACGCGGACTGCAGTATGCACCCATCATCCCAGGAAAAGTTGCACTACTTTTCTGAGCGCTGAAAGCTGGCTTCCAAGCGAAAGGAAAGAGGAGTTTTTTTCAGGTCCAAACAGACACCAAACAGGAAAGTTGGACTAAATCATGATGTGAAAATGTGTAGGGGTAAGGTCGCTTTCTCTGCAGCCATCTCTCATGGTTCTTACAATATGTTTTAATACAGTCACTCATTTTGTTGGTGGCAGTATCTTCTCATTACAGAATGTTTCATGTTCAGGTGCTTTGGCTTTATTCAGTGCTCAACTGTTTGTGACAAAGATGATTTTGTATCTCAAATCACTTTGAACGCAGTGTTGTAATTCCAGTTTAGTCATAGAATACCTCCTTCCATATGCTTCACTGGCAAGCACTTTTTCTTCTCACAGACTTGCTCTGAAAAGATCCAAAGATGATACTTTGTAGTGGGCCAGTGTCTTTAATCATCAGATGTCCAAGAGGAGCACATCTAAGCAGCTGATGGATTACACATCTCATAGTTACCTCTCAGACTTGCACACTGGTACGTGATCAGCTTTCATGTCTGTACTGTCCCAGGCATGTCTGTAGAAGCCAGCTGAATTTCACACTTAGAGCAAGTGCATGGATTCATCATGGCACAGTCTTCCCAGGCTCTGTATGACACTAACATTAAATGTCACACGTTAAAAGTGTGTGACATTTCCCACATTAAAAGTGACTTATTCTGTATAAACAAAATCCCTGTGATATATGGTATTCAGTACTTGAATACAGTGTTAGAGCAGATACAATATAAAGTCAGTATGATTCATGATAAAATAAAATTTAACTTACTGAGATATAATGTTTTGGCATTATCAAAATGCAGGGGAAGTAGAATAAGAATGCTTTGACTTTTCTATCTAAAATTGTGTAAAAACTGATGGTGCTCCTGCAAATCATTTTGATGACATTGTCTTTATTGAGAGAAATCAGTTCTATCTGTTCTTTTGACACACTTGCAGAAAAACAAAGATTTGTTTCTTTTCCCTAGTGATGTGTATACTTCTGCTCGCTCACCCTCCTTCTCTAAAGCTTTAAAAGAGAAAATATCCATCCTCTGTCTTTCTGAAAGCCAGCATTTACTGTTGATGAGAAGCTGCAGGAACAGTCAGGGCTTCAGGCAGAAATGCCCATGTTGCTCTGTGGTTGGAGAACATCCAGCAACTTCCCTGTTGTAGTAGCAGGCATGAGAATGAGAATATTGTGTATCCTTCAGTTTTCCTAATAGTAAAATCCCAGCTTTTAGATACCTTTAAAATGACTGACATTACTTTCTAGTCCCAACAGATTGTCATAGCAAAAGCTCCATGTGCTGCAGTGCATCCGTAACGTTTCAGCTCACTGTCACTGGTTGCTTGTGGAAGAAGTGTCTTCCCTGGTGGGCTTCAAACCTTGCCTGGTGGAGAGAAAAGATGCAAAGTGGAGTGACTGCTTCGTCATGCAGTTAACTTTGCATGGAGGAGACCTGTTGCCGGGATGTTGTTCAGCCTTCCTCAGCCATCTCCTCTCCAACATGTCAGGGAGTTTTCATTTCCCTTCTGTTCTCCAAATAACAGTGGAGGAGAATGTGCTTACTGTGGTACCACTCCTGTTGAAACCCTCATCAAGCCAGCTGTAACTATAACATATCAGTAGACGATGTTGTCTGTGTCCTGTGAGTGGACAGACAAATGAAGGTTTCGTGAGGAAATCCATCATGCCCAAAGTACAAGGTGACAGAACCATAGGGAGTTAAACTGTTATTTGATAAGGTATCCTGGAGGATAATTTCTTCTTTTTTGGCAAACACTTAAGGAAGAACACAGCCAGGAGGACTCAACTGAAGGACTCAAACAGCTCTCATTGCAAATTGGCATAAGGACATTCACTTCATGATTCTTCATGATAACGTTCCTTGTATACCCTATGAGATAATAACTGATCCACTGCGTTACATGCTCAGTTGCCCATATATAAACTGAGGGGGGTTTGCCTTTTTCTCATTGCATCTACAAATAGCACTTACATGCATGAAGAAGGATATGCTCCACAGGTTTTGTTCCTGGAGGCAACAAAATCAGTGGGGTTTAGCAATGCAGACAACTCTGATGGGTATTCTGAACACAACTTTTGTTTTGTGTGCTAGAGGTCTAATAAAAAAACGCATAGAGGAATAGATACACTAATTCACCCACTGTGTGATTTGGAAGAAATAAAGGAGAAAGTGTTCAGTGCTCTCAGAAACAGGGTATTGCAAATACAAAATTGTTGGAAGGGGATTTCTTAATACTTTTCTGGGAGCAGTTGTCCCTGTGCCTCAGATTTATGTCATTCGTAATGGGGCTTTTCAGTAAGACAGTATAATTTAACAGTAATATCCAGAGTTCTAATAGAAAATTATTAGGAAATAAATGAAAAGGGCTTAGTCATTTGCAGTAGCAAACTTCAGGGCATCTTGCTGCCTTGTAATTCTTAAGGGCAAGGAAGAAATTTTCCCTGAGAGCAAACCCAGCCAATTACAGGATTTCTTCTGCTGGAACATGAAGTGCTGAAGCTGATAAGAGTCCAGCGAGTTCATGAACTTAGGTGTGATATGCTGAGATAACTTGGTGTTCCTTTGGCTTCTGCATTTCTTCTGTGTTCTGTGTTATATTTTCATATATTCGTTTCTAATAACTAACATCTTTGAAGACTTTTTAAAAAAAAACCCAAACAACCAAAACCAAGGAACACTGTTGACCCGTGTGATTCAACTTAAATGCTAGGAGATTTTCCCTCTGTGCCTGAGTAGTCCCTGTTGGAATGACTGAGTGCTGATTTGTTTGTTTTTCAGTTGCTTCTGTCATGATGCAGAGGTCAGCAGGACCAGTGCATGTGTGCGTGAAGGCAACCAGAAAAGAAATAGCTCCTCCTGACCCTTAACCATGTGCAAATCAGGCTGGCTGTCACTTACTATTCTCAAAGAGACTTAAGAAACATGATACTAGAGATTATCTCTGAATTTTCAAATCATGGCCTTGATGTTACGGGCTGTATCACTGACTGTACTAGCCACATCCTGATGTTTTTGTGTCACATTTCCCTCTTAATAAGGATGTTAGCTGAAGTCTAACTTTAAATTTAACTTAGATCTAAGCTTTGGTGAGAGAGCCAACTGTGAGAAACTCTAGCCAACTGCCAGATCTGAACATCTTTTCTTCTCTGTCCCAGTATTCAGAAAGCCTAAAAATTCCCTAAGCAGGGCCAAACTCACAGTGAAGAGTACAGGTCATGCTTTTAAATTCCTCTGGTGAGAACTATATTCCTGATGGTTAACTTGAGGAGACATCTCTGGATATCTGTTTTTCAAGCTGTCATTAATGTGAGCCTTTTAAAATTACCTTTCAGTGACTTTGCTCAGAAGTTGTTTGTTTTGAATAGTGGTGGTATAGCCTTTCTTCATTGTAAAACGTGGGCCTCTGGGACACGTAGTATGTTTTAGTCAAGCTCTAATTGTCATCTTGTTTCTAGTGGGTCTTGTGTAGTGATTGAATCTTAGGAGAAAAGTACAGAAAGACTAAAAATTCTTAGAGTCATGGGGCCTTAAACGGTACCTCTATCTGGATTCACAATGCAGGTCTCTGTTGGAGGATCAAAGGAGGTAGAGGTAATGCAAGAACGTTGGATTTGTAACCTGGTACTGTTTTAGCACTTTCTGAGATCATACTTCCATGATGTTGTTTTCTTTTACTATAGTAGGATCTCGAAAACCAGTCAGACATTAAAGGAGAAGTAACATGGGATTAGGATTTCTCCTTTTCATGCATAGGAGTTGGTATTAGAATTATGGTTATAACAGCAACGAGCACGCAAAATACAAGACGGGAATGTTTGGAGTTGTGCCAAGGCCAGGTACCCCCCCCCCACAAGCCACAGAATCGCTGCGCCTCTTGGCCTGTGGTGCAGGGAGCAACTACAGCAGTGCCAGCCATCTGTTGAATTGTTGCTCTTTGGGCATTGCTCTCTTACTTGACAAATTGATAAGAAGAAAAAAATCCAAAAACTTTGAAGGATCTGTGATTTGTAACCTCTGCGAGTGATTTACACCATAAGCGGGAATTTGGTCTTTTCCAGACAATGACCACAAACATGTAGCAGTGGTAGTCACTGAGAAATAAGTTAGCACTTGAATGAAACCTTGAAAGAGTAAGTAATAATCCATTTGTTTTTAGAAAAGATGTTACATTTGTGATCTGAAAAAACAATGATAATAAATTACTCAGTTCACCAAACCATGACCTCATTGATCTGAGCGAAACAAGCTCAGATACCAATGAAACTGCTTGGTAACCGTTATGTGAAGTGTGAAATTTAGACACGAATAAATTTATAAAATTCTCATGAAGAGAGAGGAAAATAATCAAATGCTCAATTAAGTCTGAAAGCTGATAACATAGCACATTCTTACAGCAGCTGGCACTGGATCTGGTAGTGCATTAATTGCTGTGGTCCTTCAGCTGGACAAAGACGGTTGGTGGTGTCGTTATTGCTGTTACTGCTTTAACTCAGAATGAGCAAAGATGAGTATGAGGATTGGCCTATACAGTCCCGCAATCAGTATTTCAGGGAGCCAATGAAAATGTATTAAAACAGCCAGAGTGGTTAGGTACGTTGGGAGAGACCCAAGTCTGAGCTGTGCTGTTCCGCGAGCACTGCTTTGATAAAAGCACTTCCCAGCTTTTGGATCTACCACCACAGTCTTAGTTTTAAGACCAAAGTCTTAGAACTTTAATGTAATAAAAACCCCAACACTTAATGAAAAATGAACCTGCAAGAAAAAAAATAATTGCAAATCCTCTTGTATAAATATGCAATTCAAATTTAGGGATTTTTTCAATCTCATAGATGTAAAATACTCAACCACTTTTTCTTCCTCTTTATAAGAAAATTGATAAACAGCGGGGAAGGTTCCGTGCACAGTAGAGACAAAATTGTTTTGCTTGACTCTCTTAACAAACCACCCTCACTAGCAGAAACATAAATGCCAAAGAAAAAAGTTTTTTCCAAAGTTGTGAATATTTCTTCTAATTTGAATTCATCCTTAGGGCTGATGAATTGGTTTGAATCCAAAACAAGATGAAAAATAATTTAGGGATTGACACTTCAATTTCAGATGTCCTTCTTATCCATCTCTTTCTATCCTCCCTTTTTCCCTCTTGTCCTTGCTTCAAAGTCAAGCCAAACTCACAATTTTGCTTGCTTTTGTTTTGAGACCTGTTAAACTCCCTTGGTTTTCCCTGTGGCTTTCTATTGGATTCTGAGCTGGCTTCAGTTTGTGGTTCAGAGCCAGTTCCAGGTGGCCTGGGGATTACAAATGCCTTGCCACCAGAACAAAGGAAACTGCTTTGTGAACTCTGGCAAAGCTAAACCCTTCTTCACGTTTCCAGTCGAGAGAGTAGGCCCAGTTTATAACTAGTCCCTTGAAATAGGGAATTACAAATCTTAGCTTCAGTGTGAAAACATAAGACACTTAAATTTTTTTCTTTGTACTATGGAGTGATTCTTTTCTTGCCTCTTCCCATTCCCCATATGACCACTGCTACCATCTATAGAAATGGAAACCCTTGGAAATCGACTCCCCTGGAAAATGAATGGTTTGGAAACCTGTCAGAAAAGACAAATTATTAAAAGACCTGCTTTCAGACTCATGGGCTTATCTCCTTTACATGTGGAAAGTGGGCTGTCTGCAGTCTGCCAGGTTCATTTGGGTTCCAATATTGTCTACTTATATACAACACTTCTTACCTGGCCTCACAATACTGAGATCACCACCGCAAGCCCTCCAGCATCTTCCTCATCCACCTGGAAGATGCTTCCTTTTTATTCCTTTCAAGCCACCGATTGTGTCAGCAAAACCTGGGTTACCAACTTTGCTATTGTTATCTATTGTTCTTCATGTGTTCCAGCTTTCCTCATTAAATATGGTCACATAACCTTTTCCTGCCAGTCTGCAAACTGCTGGGCGCACTGACCTCCCCCACCAAGCTCCATGACCAAGTACTGAAAACAAAAGTGGATCCTCCTTTTTATAATTCATAGGCCATCTGTTTAGCTTTTAAAAAGCTAAGAAAAGAAGAAAAGCAATAAATGTAGGATTCATGCTAGTCAGTCTCCACACCTTTGCAAAAAAAAAAAAAAATTAAAAAGACCCTTAACATAAACAACTTAAATGCAGCCCATCAAGGAGAGCCGTTGTGGACACAGAGGTCCTGAAAACAACTGGAAAGAAAGAACTGGATCCCTCCCAGCACAGCAGCTCTGTGGGCTTCCTGAGGGACCTCTGTAGGTGAGTTCCCATCACCTCAGTGACCTGTGTGGTGGCCGGCACCATAATATTCCTGTCTGTTTACCCAGGTGGTAAAAACAATGTTGTAGTGACCATCGGCTGCTTTGTGATCCCGTTCCTGAGTTCTCCCTCAAGCTGTCACCTTCTAGAGAGCCCCTTGATGCCTCAGGTCCCACAAGGGAGGGAAGACAGCATGTTCGCATGTACCAGTGAAACCAAGTGCACGTTCTTCTGCAAATTACATTTCAAATTACAAGGTTTTTTTCTGTGTAGGAAAATTAACTGGTTTATCTACTAATTCCCACATAGAATGAACGTGGCAATCTTCTGGTTAAAACAAAGGGAATGTGTCTTTTTAGGAAGCTCTGTCTCATAGCATCTGAGCTGACAAAAATGGTAGCCATGGGATTCTCCAAGACAAAGTCAGCACAGACCCATCACCGGCTCAGAGGACTGAGTGATGAAATCCATACCATCCTGGGGAACGGCTTGCCTAGCACAGGGAGGAATGGCTCACGTCTTCTACAAACTTCAGCTCCCAGACTTCAGCCTCAAAATTGAGAAAAACAGTGAGGCTGATCAAACTGCTGTTTCCTTTTGCACATGACTGAAATATAAGTGTTATCCTGAACTGAGTAGGTTAAAAGAAGGCTGTTGCTTCATTCACTGGAATTCCTGCAGAAGTTGCGCTTTTCTGAGTTACCAGCAGTAGCACTAACATGAGTGGCTGATGAAGAAGCATTCATAAAGCTTTCAAGTCTATTGCTGTTGGCTTAGCAAGGGCTTTCTTTATCATGAGCCTGAATAGATTTATTGTCTCGGACATGGAGTGTGAACAAAAGTGATAGTGCTCACCAGGCACTTAGTTTTCTCAGTTCTACTCAATTCTAATTCTAACTAATGAAAAGAATACTACATTTTTAGGTCGTGGTTCCAGGAAGCATTTTAAATAGAAGTAGCCTCCAGCGCTGTTCAAAATACTGTCTAAATAATGCAAGATTGTTAGCAGAAAATACAGCACTGTTAAATAACACCAAGTAATGGACAACTATTGAAAGTCATTATTCTTGATTAGCCTGGATCATTATTACTGAGTGCATGTGACCTTATTTGCACTCAGTAATACTCATAGTCGTTCAGGAATGTTAAATAATCATTACTGATTAATTACTATTGATTATACTTACTGGTTGTATCCATATTTTGTGGATTTTCAGTGCTGTATTAGGAAGCATTGAAACTTCCAAATACGTTTTGTTTTCTTCCTACCTACAAAAAAGGTAACCCTTTTCAAAAGCAAGTAGTTTGGGAGAAAGTTGATTTATGTTCCCTAAATCATATGAGTATTTCTGAAAAGCCCACCCAAAATGATGCATTTTTTTCAGTCCAGAGACCTTTTGTTTCAGGTAAAATAATACATTTTGTGCAGTTTGTGAGGATGAGACTTTTTTATAGCCTCTCAACTGAAACACATTATGGCGGTGTGCGAAGTGAGCCTTTCCACTCTGAGCTGAGGGACAGAGAAAATATCCACTGATTTTATTCCATAAATGTACAGGTGGCATTTTGAAGAGAAGGGAGTAGGAAGGGGGAAGTCTGTGGTTCTGCTGAATACGTAACACTAATGATGCTGAAAGTGGGAGGTTTCTGAAGATTGCCTGTTGATTTGCCTTGCAAATACCTGCTCATGGCACACCTTTGACAAGAAGCCATTTGCACAGTGTTTTGTCAGCGCTTGTTTAGCATGAAGCTTAGAGCCATGATGAAGTGTCCCTATAGACCTGTTTATTTTCTTCCTAACTACAGGCTCACCTGACAGTGTGACATGTTGAAACGTTGCATAAGAGAAGATTTGTTATGGAGTGTGTTGTTTTTTTTTTAAATTAAAAGCATTGTCATGGGTCTAATTGGAGTGAGTAAGCAGCCAGTATCATTAGTGTCAGCATTTGACTGATGGATCATGTTCCAGGTGCGCAGGGCAGTTTTTGTCTGCTGTGCCGCCCTCTTGCCTCAGCTGAGCCAGTTTGCAGCAGAGCCGTGATGGAAGAGGCAGTGGCAAAGCGGCAGTATCTCCTGCAAGAGCTCTCCACAACTCCCTTTGATGGGATTAACCCCCCAGCACGTTGGTTTTACTCCAGGCTTTTTTGGTTGTGACGCAGTCAGTTAAAATGACACAATGATGCATGATGGGAGGAAGAGCCTCATTATATTGTCGCTTGTACTTTGTAGTTTGCTTTTAAAGGACTCTGCCATCACACCTAATGAAGGGCAGAAGCTGACAGCCTGGGTTGCAGTGATCCTGTGCAAAGTGCAAATGCTTCACAGTTACACCACGACAAACACCAGTTTGAGGGTTTTTTATTGTGTGTCTGACAGCTCTGTTAAAGGTGCAGGTCTGAAGGAATGTAATTTAATCCCATTTTCATGATTGTGAGGCATGGGAGCTGGGTTGATTGTTTCTATTCTACCCTGATATTAAGAAAAACTATGTGTGTGTCTCAATCCACTCACCCGGCTTTAACTCTGTCAGGGTTCTTTGGTGATAGAGCAGGCAATGGTTTGAAGTGCTAAGGGGTTACATTTTTCAAGATTTTTAAGGCCAAAATCTATCTGTGTAACCACCAGTCTGACTTCTTGCGTATCTGTGCTGGGTGCCCATGGCCAGGCACTGGCCGCAGGGCTGCGGGGCCCCCTCTGAGGAGAGCTGCGGGGCTGCCCTGTGCCGGACACGGCCGGTTCCAGCCGGTTCCAGTGGCCCCACCACAGGGCACAGCTGAGCCCCTCAGCGAGGCTGGTGGCACCTCGGGGAAAGCGTGTTTAAGGAAGGGCAAAACGCTGCTGGTCAGCGAGGGGGAAAGCGTGAGAAACAGCCCCGCAGACCGAGGGCCGGGCAGGAGGAGGGAGGCGGCGCTCCAGGCCCCAGCAGAGACAGGGACCCCGGGGAAGCTGGTTTTCCTGACAGGAACTGCAGCCATGGAGGGCCCATGCTGGAGCAGGGGAATGTGTGAGGAGGAAGGAGCAGCAGGAGGAGCCATTACGGACAGATCACAACCCCCCGTTCCCACCCCTGCACCACCTGGGGAGGGAGAGGTAGAGGAGTAAAAAAAGGAGGCTAGGGGAATGTGTTTTAGCTTTTTTGTCTTTCTCACCATCCAAACCCATTTTAATTTGAAATTAATTAAAATAATTTTTTCAAAGTCAAGTCTGCTTTGCCTACGATGGTAATTGGTAAGTGATCTCCTTGTCTTTATCTCGACCCACGAGCTTTTTCGTCTTGTTTTCTCCTTCCCATCCTGTTGAGGGGGAGTGAGAGAGCAGCTGGGTGGGCGGCTGGCAGCCAGTCCGGGTCAACCCACCACAATATCACATGCTGTAGGATTTTATATAGCAGTTCCTTCAGGGGGAGGAATTGTACCTGCATGATGTGCTTTAAAATTCATCACATAACCCTTCTTCTCAAATGTATAGCACCACATACTGGAGTGGAATCTCCTGAAGGTGGGAGAGAAAGAGGTAGAGGAGGAGTGTGTGTGACACATAGAGGAAATGGGACAGCGTATCCTGACCAACATTTGACATGCCAACAGGTTCTTGTGTTCATAGACTTGCAAGCTCGAAAGAGCTGCTGTGCTGGGTTAGATCACTTGTCAACAAAATTTCTACAGGGTTCTTCATAGTAAATCAGAAATGAGCCTTACGTTTTCTAGTAACTCCTCTGTGTTGGACATGCACAGCATGACAGTCACTACTTGAACGTGCCGCTGAAATGTGTGTGAAGATGAGAGCTTAACAAAGAAAGTTACTGTGCTGAAACAACATGGTAAAAAAGAGGTAGGATAAATGGAAATGTCTTTCTGTCTCTGCAGAAACTCAACATATTGCATGAAGGTGTCCATGTCCTTGACGGTAGCTGAGAATGAATCTGGGCTTTGCTACAACAGCAAGATCAGATATCTGGAAAAATCAGAAGTCACTAAGAGAAAGACAATCTCCTGTCCTGATACTGAAGATTACAAAACAGCCAGTCAAGAGCCCGATGTGGTGTGGTACAAGGTAACTATTGCTGTCTTATTGCTGTTGTGGTGAAACTATACAAAACTTCTACTGTTTTCAGTCTGAGGCATAGAGATGGCCTTTTCTGAGCCTGCAGTGGTTTGTGACTGGTCTGCAGGATGCTCTCCCTGTATTACAGAAGTGATACTAAAGTACAGGCAAAACTACCCAGCATGGTCGTTGTCCAACAGAAATCGGCATCAATGAGGATGTTCTGTGCAGGAGGTCACATGGTTTCTCTATCAGCAATACCATGTTCCCAAACCACTGTGCCTCTGTACCAGTTTCCACCTTGGTGGGCTGTCTCCCTACCTGATACTGTAGTAGAAACGAAGGGAGGCAAGCTACAATGGAGCCAAAGGTGTATCAGCACCACCGGCTTCAGTAGTGCTACCCAATTAATTTTTATGAAGTCTGTTGGGTAATTTCACCAAGGCTTGTTAATTTTTACCAAAGACTGCTGGGTAATTTCACAGAGATGCATTTGCTTTTGCTGAGGTTCACTGAGTAATTTTACTGAGGTCTGTTAATTTTAACTGAGGTCTGTTAGATACTTTTACTACTTGGCAGGTAACTCAGCTGGCTGTACCTTCTCCAAGGCCTGTCAAGTATCACACACCACTTTCAGCAGCCGATGTATTGACGTTGTGTTTCTGTAGCTCCCCAAGAAAGCAGGATGTCCTGGTTTCAGCTGGGAGAGAGTTAATTTTC
>VYZW01050626.1:0-33489 GCA_013401315.1 Balaeniceps rex
AACACCTCCCTGCCAGAATCCAAATGCACTGTGCGGAAATAGAGGAATTTTATGTGAAACCTCTCTTATTGCTTAACAAAACAGTAGATTCCCAGATGTTTTCACAGCACTGGGTGCTTTGTATACACTATTCATGTCACTGGGTCTTTGCAAGTGAAGTGCTCTGGCATCTCCAGCATATAAACCAACATATTCTTAAGGCAATAGGTTTGGAGTTAATTAAACATCCTGGGGATATTTTTGTTAGCACTATACTTTATATCTCAGACAAAAGATTACTTGAACAGGGATTTTATATGTGTTTCATTCCATTTTATAGTGTTATGACCACCATTAAAATTGTCGATCATGTTCTTATATCAAAAAGTTTGTGAATTTCAATTGAGAATACGATGTCTTTAATTATATTGGTCAAGGAGAGACGTAAAAGAGATGTGGGAACTTGAAAAGTCCATGTCAATGGAAGGTACAGAAACACTTTTACTATATAATCCACAAATAAACAATACAAAAATAAAATCAGCAAAACCATTGAAGTTACAACATAAATTTTGCCATTGATTTTATAAAGCATACTGCATACTTCACATTATCCAAATGTTTTACTTGTTGTCAAAAAAGTTATAAATACCTTTATTATTGCAAAATTTTCAAAAGTGTTTGTTACATACCGAAGCATAGCTAGTGTTTAGGTCGGACAAATATGTAATATTCACATGCTAAGCTTGATCACCATTTTGGATTTGCTCTTCCAGCAACACAAAGTGTACACTTAGCAGTAGTCAAACGCACTGGCTGAACTGGAGGGAACTTTTGAGGACTGAAAAACATGGTACGATAAATCCCATCTTTCACACATTCAGTACCTTTTTTTTTGAGAACAAGTCTCATAATGGATGTTGCAAGTCTGGCTCATGGGTTCATTTGTCTTTCATAAATCAGAAGGGCCTGATCCAGTGTCTTATCCATGAATTAAACCACAGCACAAAACCTCAGTAATTTTGGTAAATGGACACATTGCAGACTCAGGCTTTTCTATTGCAACAGCTCTGCCATTATGTCTGTTAACTACTATTGCAAGCACAAAGTTGTGCAAGCACAAATGCCTTAGTTCAAAACTCAGGTTAAAATCAAGCCTTTCTAGATATTAAAAGATCTTGGAGTAAAGATAATGCTTTCAGAAGCAGACAAGTAATTTGAATCCTATTTTCAAAAATTATTCGGAGCCAGGTCTGAAATGGGCTTAGGTGTTGAAATGTTCAGGTTCACAACTGCAAAAATTTAGCTAATTGCCAGTGATTACCTGTTCTGAAAGAGTCATGAAAATTCCCTGTACAGTGATTGAAGAGAGTTAAATACCTAACATCTATGAAAGAAATGCACAATATCCAACCCATTGGAAGGAGAAATACAGAAACCACCATTGAAGAGAAGGGAGTACTGAAAGGCAGATTCCCCATGACTTTTTTTTTGGGGGGGTTGGGTTTTTTTGTTTGTTTGTGTCAAATCAGGAGTCCTTTGACACATTTCTTGATGAAAAACCAGTCATGGTACCCAGCATTTTGAGCACAATGTACAGATATACACTGGGCAGTTTAAGTTCTGTAATGTTCTTGTAAGAATTAAATTCCACAAACATTGCATTATTTGCAGGGAATATTATAAAGATGATATATGGGCAAATTGTATCTTGGCATTAATGTGAATACGCATGGTAGAGAGAGAAAGGGATCTTGGAAAACAAAGGGATGACCCATATAAAACAATGAGATCCAAAAAGCAGAGCTTTCAGAAAATGATTTGAGCCCAAACTGCATATAAATTATAGATCTACCATGAGACAAATCGTTGATTTACCTAAATAGTTAAATATGTGTCTGATTTCAAGCAAGTAACTTTCAAATGGTAGGGATGCCCTTAAGTGTCTTATCTTCCGTACTTGGGCAAGAGTGTTTAGGATGGCAGAAACAGCACTATTTCCACCTTGAGATTTGCGGGGAAAGACTAATGAGTGCTTTCATCAGTCAAGTTGACAGGACGAAAGAGTTTATTGATTACTGTCACAATTAACTCAGTAGAGACCTGGCATGAGCAGATCAGCACTAAACACTGGTCCTCTTTTGCCTTACCAACAGTTTCTAGGGGCCATAATGGGGGCTTTTACAGGAATGACATCTCTTTTCTCAGTCAGACGTGAACTGGGAAAGTCCATAGAAACATGAAATGGAAATTCACTTAAACTCATTCAGTTAAAACTAGTTAGTAATGTTCAGACAATCACAGGAGCAGTTCCTCCTAAGGTATGAATACCTTGGGCAAACAAAGCTAGTAGCTTTGGTCATGTCATGCTCAGGGGTCAGCCAGCTCAGCCTTGTCTTTTTGTGGCCTCCCAAAGAACATTTAGACAGAATCACCAATTCAACAATTCTCTCTGCTTTTTCCTGCCTGTCACCCTCCCTTTCTCCCCTACCATGTAGATTTTGTAGAAGGTACCATATGCTTTTCTTCAGTTTCCCTTGCTGGGGGCCATCACACCCATCAAGCCACCATTTGACTTATGTGGCCTGTCTCTTTGAAAGCACTGCTTCATATTATGGTAGTTCTCTGTATACCAAGTCACATGCTTTTTTGTTTGCACAAGTCAAATTTTTTGCTTTGCTTTATACATATACCCATTTATAAAGACCCACTGACATTGAAATGAGCTTCTAAATAGAGCAGACTCTGTTTTCTGCTTTCAGCTGAACCAGATTTCATCAAGCAATATTTCATTTACCCTGTGATAAATATAGATCAGTCCGAATCTGCATTCTTTCTGGTTGATGCTTTACTATTTTCGTGGCATTTTTCAACAACTCATTGCATCAGGGATAGTAACAACTTGTAAGAGCACCTCTAAATCTAAACTTGACTGCACACTCATGCTCATTATGCTCCTTGGAGATACACACGATTGCCTTTTTGTTTGTGGTACTCTCCAAAAAGACTAACTTGGAGAAGTTAGAAAAATAGCCTAGACAATTACGTAGGTGTTTTTTGGGGTTTCTTCAACCAGCATAAACAAATCTATTCCTGTGTTGCTTAAGATATGGGCAACTTTTCCTGCACCATCAAAACAGACACTTTCCTCTTCTGACTTACTTTTCTTTTTGATAAATATGATAAACCTGTGAATTTCCCTATTGTTATAAGCATTCATATGTCTGACCCTCTGTTATATTTTTCAATCCAAGAGAGACCTTCATATACACTGTATAATTATCCAGAACACATTAGGAGTCTGGACAGGCTTTTCAAATCAGATTGGAATGTACATAATCTACTTCTATGTTTTCTTACATTCCAGTCCATCAGAGACATTAGAAAGCATGTCTGAGGCCAAAAAAATTTATTCTGTGTTCATATTTAACAAAATTTCCATTTTGGGGGGTGGAATATTTGTCAGATCTTTCCAATTCTGGCAACAAGAATGCTAACTTTGACTTCCTATAAAGATAGGAAACTGCAACTGTTCAATAACTAAGGGCAAGGTATTCTAGAAAATATTCTGACACTGATTTTTGGGTGCAGAAAAACCTAGATTAAATTTTTAATTTAATGTTCAAAAAGGCCAGTATCAACACTGTCTTTGGAAACACCCATGGCCAATTCAGCTTTTGCAGAAATTGTCACAAAACTTTAGGAATGTAACTTTGTTCTTAAAAAGAGTGTTGAAAATCTGTGTGGGTTTTTAAAAAATATCTGCATCCTAAATCCATTGGATCTTATTTGCATAGCAAGAGTCTCAGATTGTTTGGGGAAGAGACATGTTTGCTTGTTTGGTTGGTTCTCTCGTTTTTGTTTTTTTTTTTTTTTTCTAGCTAGACATTAATTTTCCTATGTAAACTGCCATTCCCAAGAACTTTTTCTGTGTTTCTCGTGGGAGAGTTTTTGCCTCAAAAAGTGAAGGAATATACAACTTGTAGCTGAGATTTAGTTCTGATTAACATGGAGACAACCCCTAGGAACATCAAGGTACAAGGTAATTAAGACAAAAAATCAAGGAAAAGAAAGACCAAATAGTTAGGAAACAGTGCCTTAAAAGAAGGGTTGAGTGGACTGGCGTTCTTTAGTCTGGGTAAAGAGAAAGCTAAGGAAGAGCAAGTTTTCTGAAATGCCACAGGCTGCCTAGAGGTATGGAATCTCCTGACTTGAGAAGTGATTAGGCGACGGTCAGTCAGGGATGGTCTGGGTATCCCGAGTTGCCTCTTGGTGCAGAAGGCAGAGCTGGATTACAAGCCAGCAGCACTGCCCAAGCAATGCCCCATGTCCCTTCCCAGATAAGCAGTTGCTGCCCAGACTCTGTAGAAGTCAGGAGATGCTGCCCCCATAGGACCATGAGGCTGCTGGATGGGAGTAGGAGACCCCAGATTGCCCTCAACCTGGAATTTTTTGCCTCACACAAATGCCTCCCCTGCTGCCATGTGCTTAATACCTGCTGGTATGCCATTTTTGGCCCCAAACCACAGCTTGTGTGATCTTGTATAATCCCTTTCTGCTCTACAGACATAGGATGCAACAATTTCAAAATCACTGTGATCTATCCGCTCTGCCTTGTGACCTAACTGTATCAACATTTCTTCTAAATACTAGATCTGAAGCTCAGAATTTACATTTGATTAGGGGTTATTCAACAGCTCTGACTTTTTCAAAAACTAACTCAAAGATTTCTGGCCATGCCCTTCAGAAGATTTTTTTTCCCCAAATCTAAATGTATTAGAAAGTCTTTCCCTCCTTTTTGCACTGAATATATGCTATACATTCCTGTGAGGCCCTTTCATTATCAAACAAACACAAATGCTAATTGAAGAAGTAACATTTTCCACAATGAGTATGAGATGCAAACACCTGCCAGAAACCCCCTGATGTTATACTCCACATAAAATATGAAAAATACTTGCAGTTAGCTAATCTGCTCCCAGTTCATCCATTTTCTCAATGATTCATTTAATTCCTTCTGACTGTACGTAATTAAAGGATCCAGATTCTTCTTTTTATAACAAGACTGGCAAAGGCACCCCTTATTATGTATGTACTAACTGTACAATATTTCCATTCCTACCTTCTCTCCTTGAAATACACTGTTTGTTTTCACAAAGAGCCAGAAGTGTCCCCAGGTGACAATGGAGCGTCCCTTCCCTTTGGCTTCTGTGGGAGCTGGGAATAAACCAGACCACCCAGAATCAGAATTTTAAAGAAAAAGATCTCTTCACTTGAAGAGAAGTTTATTACAGGCTCCTTTCCAAGTAGGAAGTGACCTTTAAAAATAATCTTTAGCAAACCACTCACGCATCGCTAACTTAAACGAACACTATAGCTTTAGCTAAACCGGAGAGTATATTTCCTTTCTGCTGATTTGTTCCCGATTATGTGTTGTAACAGAGGGGAAGTGGAAGATCCTCAAAGGAAGTAAGCAACAGATGCAAGATGTTTGGAAAGTTATTATAATTTGTGTAAACATTACCCCGGAATAAACCAAGCATTAGCCAAGTTAGGGGCATCAATCATATTCATAACCAACTTTTTTGTCCAGCAAAACTGATCCACATCACAACATGAATGCTTTTTCAAAACAAAAGATAGGTTCCTATAAAGTCCTGAAGTCCCTTTGCTCCCACTGAGCTCACGAAAAATTGAGAAATGCCCTGAGAAGGTTGCAATTTGGCATGCAGACAATGGCCTCTCCAAGCTGCCCAGAGTGAGAGATTCATACTAATAAACACCCTTTCATTTATGCTGGAGACCACAGTTCTTCTGTTCAGTAATATGCAATCTTTTTAAAAACAATGGCCAATTAAAAGAAGTAGGCAAAAATTATTAACCTTCTTTGAAGACTTAAAATTGGTTTGAAATTTGTGGAAGCAGATGGAAACATGCCAAAACATTACTTTTTGTTTCCAGTACCTAGGAAATATTTCTAAGGGATGCATGAAAAGTGACTAGGAAAGGCTTTTTGTCAGCAGACTGAAGTACACTATAAGTACTTCAGGCCTCCCTTGGGATGGTGTTTTTCCAGAGCTTTACATGTCAGAAAAGTGGACATGGTGCTCCAAGGGCATAGGTAAGTCCATACTGCACACAGAATGGCAGCTCAGCCTACCTCAAATAAGCAAGCTTGTCTACTAGAAGTCACCTGGCTGCGTGAAGAAGGTATCTCAAGACCTTTACAGCACCCTGGAAGGGGATTCAAGGGAGGCAGAAAGCCTGGCATGCTCTGTATCTACCAGCTTGTCTTTTGCCCCATTTGCAGAGTGGCTCCCAGGTGCCTCCCCAGCGTGCTGGGAAGGGCATTAGCAACACAGCAAACTCAAGCACATCAGATTGATTGTGCTTTGAAACACAGGTTCTGGCAATGCCTACAGCTACCTTTGTGGTCTGATAGTCTTCACAGCAGACAAGCTTGGGTTTTTGAGTTTTCCAGGGCATATAGAATACAACTCTGGTAATTAAGGCATGTAAATCTTAGTCATAGGAAAACCTTACTCTTTTTCCAGTAGCAGTGCAAACCCCTAGGGAGTGAAATAAAACAAAACTAACAATGGCCTTGTTTTTCTTACAGTATTACCTACCATGGACATCTCCAAATTCACCCATGCATTTCTCTGAGGCTCTAGACCATCAGTGGAAAACTGCAGATTGACATACTAGATGCTGAGTACCTCTTTAGCACCAGCACAACTAAGATCTTGTATTTACAACAAAGCTAAATCAGTCATAATTCAAATATAGGTCCTACACCAAGTCCCATCTGTGCATGGAAAATTTTAATGCATGTATATAAAGGAATATATAGCTATACTAGTAAATCGAACAGGTCCAGATCCATTTTATAATCAATGGGCACAGAACTGTCCACGTCAAAGCCATTAAATTCCCTTCCTCTGCAAAAGCAGGATAAATGGAAAAGACCTATAAGGTTGGCCCCAACAGCTGCTTGGGAAGAGGCTGGTAGTGTGCCAGGAGGCATGGACAGACCTCGCAGCTGAGCAGAAAGGAACAATCAGGTTCCAGTGCCCAGGTATATTCCCAGACACTGTTTAATTTACCAGGCTAAAGCTTATATTTATTTTGTATCTGTGTATCTGTATTTATTTTAAAACTAAACCCCATTTTGTGTAATGTCAGTTTTAAACCTTAAGTGTACATGATGTAATTAATAACAAATACATAGGGCCCATTTCCTTTGTTGAGTACAGTGGCAGTTGTTGCTCTGACTGTACCATCGAACCAGATTTCTTCCTTGTCGTTCCTTATCTGTTTCTCATTTGATTGATTTCATTGGGTTGGGTTTTTTAAAGCTAGTCAGGATTTCTACTTTTTTTTTTTTTTGCCTCTATCCCAAAGGAAAAAGCAATCACAAAGCATGTGTGTGTGCCTGTATATGAGAGTACACCCATATGTGCTTGACAAATATTAAGTTCTTGCTAATGTAATATAAACAGGCAGCTGGGGAAAACAAGGCGGTCCTGTGAATCTGTAGAGTCCTGTCTAAGAAAAGGCTGCTTCAGGCACTTCTATGTTACTAGACACCAATGCATGCAAAAGTGGGATTTGCCCTTCTTGTTCCCAAACGAACAGAAAGCCTGGAGCTCCAATAAAGAGAAGATCATAGGAAACTGAGAACTGTCAGTTTGAGTACTAGTGGGGTACTTGATTTGGCTATCAACTCCTGTTTTACAGATCTGCTATCTTGTAGGTGACCAATGGCGAAACCATGGCAGTGCATATCTATGCTGACCACTGCACATCAGGACACTGAAATTTCTCACTTGACTGAAGATGTGTCCATCACAGTCCAAGAGATTGGTATCAATTGTCTATAGGTCACTGGCTTAAAAGATTCTGGATCATGAGTAACCAAACACCACAAAGCCA
Organism: Balaeniceps rex; assembly: GCA_013401315.1. Classification (NCBI taxonomy): domain Eukaryota; kingdom Metazoa; phylum Chordata; class Aves; order Pelecaniformes; family Balaenicipitidae; genus Balaeniceps; species Balaeniceps rex. Next base: position 7,915 of record VYZW01050626.1, read on the forward strand.
CAAAATCATAAAAATTTGCAGCTGCTCAGAGCACTTGTGAAATAGCTGAGAGGTCCCAGCCTGGTGAGTCAGATTTGCACACCAAGACACCTGCCACCACAATTGCCACCTTTGGGTAAATTGTTCATAAGACAAATGGTTGAAAACTTCACAACCTTTCCTAACTTATCTGAGTTAGAGAGCACACAGCATGCAGAAAACATGGGAGAACTACAGGAGAGTCAAGGTATCAAAAATGGGAGGGTTGCTCTCCCTCTTGTTTACCACCTATATAGGACCTCAGGTTTTTGCATTCCAGGTCTGAAACTATCCCCAAATACAAATGATTATCTGCTTTGTCAAGTAAAATCATTAGAATTTAAATAATATCATAATTGTATATAGTTTATCTTCTTTTCATCAGTCTGAACATATTTGCATATGACACAAACATTTATTCTCCCCTCTAAATTAAAACCTGTGAAGCAAAATGTAAGTACAGGTTTTTCTGAAGCTGTTGTTGCTGCTAATTCTCCTGTTGCTCAGGTGAGATGAATGACTTTCCTTTACAGCTATCCAAACCAGAGATGACCACAGGTCACTTGATAAAATTTGCTATCATGAAATTTCAAATTTCTATACATATAAAATAAATGAAAAGGCAAAAAAGCAAAATACCTTGGCCCTTCCTTTGGTGAGAGGCCATGACTGACCTCTCCAAACCATTCAGTTGTTACACCTGTACTAAACAAGCCAACTGCTGAGTTTCCATGTAGGATCTGAGCAACCTACTTAACAAACTGTCAACAGCAGGCTAGTTTTCAATTGTCAGGATCCTGCTGCTTTTGTATGTGACCCTATCCCATCCACAGCTTATGAAACAGGATGGAGATCCTCCTGGAATCTTCTGCAACTTTTGGCACTGCTGCCTCCTGTCTCCACCACTTCTTAATTGGAGATGCCATGAACTGCACGGTTCTACAAAGTTCGGTCTTCTCATCCCTGGTATTCACTACATTTGCAAAACTCTTGATTAAACTGCTAAGGTGCAGAAAGTCTCTACTTTTGGTTCTAGAAACACCTTGGCAGTGGCACAAAAAATATCCTGAAAACCTGCCTCTTCTTTATTTAAAATATGAACAGCACCAATACTTTCCAGTTATTGTCACCAGGTGAAAGGTGTGTGATTGTTGTGGTTACCCCTAGGAAACCCTGACACAAGGCAAGGAGAAATGAGGAAGTCAGCTAAAGACTTTCTCTTTCTTTATAATATGTGTTACTATCAGGAGTAGCTCAAATGAGATAATTAAGTAGGTCCACAGCTTTAGATTATTCTTTAACTGCCCGCTATTACTAGATATTTATACATCAGCTACAGAAGTATCTAATTTTTTTTTCTTTTTTACATACATTAACTTTTTTTATGCTATAAGTGGATTTCTAACTTCATAATAAAATCAACATTTTTTTAAGCAAACTTCAAGTGGCTACTTTTTCAATTAAAAAAACCTCTTATGAACTTAACCTTTTTTTTCCCCTCTAGAATAAACAACATTTTTATAAGCTAATTCTGAAATAATAGAAAAAACAATCTCGATTATGCTATTCAATGTATTTTAGGAGGGCAATACATTGCTTCCATCAACAATTTCACTTTACCTAAGATATTTCCCTTCCTTTATCATTATAAAGGCATGGATCATTAGGACAGAAATTGTCCAGATATAGGAGAGATGTATTATGAGGGCTGGACTGTGATTAGGGAACTCCTAATATAATTAGTTAATATAAAATTTAGTTAATATAAAAAACAGTGAAAAAACAACATTTGTTGTTTTGTTATTCCTCTCTTATTTTTAAAAATAAATAAAAAACAATTTGGAAGTTTAGTAACAAAGAGTTATTCCTATTTAAAATACTTTTAACTTTTTAAAACAATGCTATATAAAATTGCATTATACATATATATTGCAATATAAATACTTAGGACTTTTTAAAATATACTGGACCTCTGAACAAATTAGAACTGGGCTTTACTGAGCCCAGTGTTAAAATAGAGTAATGACATTTAAAGAGAGAAATCTAAGTTTCATCAGTGTAAATCCATGTTTTTACACGGTATTATCTTATGGTAAATCTTGCTAATAGAAAAATTTAGGCTGGATCTGTAGTTTCGCTTCTGGATTTATATTTTCATTTATATTTGGCCAGCTCTTTCCTTGCAAAAGAATGCTAACTTAGGAATACAGTAAAACAAGAGATTTCTTGTAACTTCCACTTACTTGCTTTTGGGCTTGATTGGAGCATATTACTTGTTATCTAATAACATCTAATAATCCAGACCTAAAAGTTTTCCAAATGCTGTCTGAATTGTACAATCATAATTGTCAGATTTGGTCTCCCAAAAAGAGATGGAAAAATGAACTAAATATATGTTTTGATAAACAAAATACATCAAGTATAATGGGCAACAACATTACATTTGCTAATTAATGTAAAGTAACACTATTGCTATTTACAATCTGATTCACTGTTTACCAAACGCCTGCATACTTGTTCACTGTAGGTTTTATCAGACAACGTTGCATGCCAAAAATATTTGATACAGAATGCTCTCGCATTGATTAATTGATATCTTTCTTGGTTTGCTTCTAATCAAAGTATAATTAGCCTAATTGTTAGTATTCATAAAGACTTTCTCGAAGGAAAGCAAACATGTGGTATTTACTGTTCACTAAGCATTCCCAAATAGTTTACAATCGTAAGTTAAGAGTCAAGTCTTAACTATACTTGCTGTATCATTTAATTCTAGAAATTGGATTAGACAATCTTTTAAAACAAGACAACCATTGCCCTTGGTTGTACAAGATGATGGACTGGTAGTGAAAAAGCTTCTGTTTTCTGGTTTTATATGGCTGATATTTTGATAAAACAGAATGTTCTTCACTTTGCATTTTATGTAATGGTAATATTGAATAATTTCAAGAGTCAGAGGAGGAAAAAAGTCTCTATCTGTAAGAAAACATGTATATGAAAATGTCTGAAGTTACAGACAGTTTTGCTTAAACATTTTGAGTCACGATTTGAATCCCATGGTGTGAGGTTCTAGCTGACAAGGTCAGCTGATGTGAAGATGAGGAAGTGTCGTGGTTTAGCCCCAGTCGGCAACTAAGCACCACGCAGCCGCTCGCTCACCCTCCCCCTCCCCGGTGGGATGGGGGAGAGAATCGGAAGGGCAAGAGTAAGAAAACCCACGGGTTGAGATAAGAACAGTTTAATAATTGAAATAAAATAATAATGATAATAATAGTAATAGTAATAATAATGATAATAATAATTGTAATGAAAAGGAGAACGAGAGAGACAAACAAAACCCAGGGAAAAGAAAACAAGTGATGCAACCGCTCACCACCCGCCGACCGACACCCAGCCAGTCCCCGAGCAGCAATCGCTGCCCCCCCGGCTAACTCCCCTCGGTTTATATACTGAGCATGACGTCATATGGTATGGAATAGCCCTTTGGTCAGTTTGGATCAACTATCTTGGGCTGTGCCCCCTCCCAACTTCTTGTGCACCTGGCAGAGCATGGGAAGCTGAAAAAGAAAGTCCTTGACTAGTCTAAGCACTACTTAGTAACAACTAAAACATCAGTGTGTTATCAGCATTCTTCTCCTACTAAATCCAACACACAGCACTATGCCAGCTACTAGGAAGAAAAGTAACTCTAACCCAGCTGAAACCAGGACAGGAAGTCAGCACAAGGATGCATCAAAAAAGCACAATTGTTTTTATTTGGAATGAGACAGATGGTAGGGCTCAAACCTGGGAGCTAGCCCTGGATGGCCTCAATCTGAGGAGAAAAGGAGGAAAACTGGGCAGGAGAAGTTAGTGATCAAGTGCAGGGAGGTGTTTGGTGGGAGGCAAGGCCTCTGAAAAAGTCTCTGGTTGAAGATCAGCAAATAATCTTAAGAGGTGATGGGGACCTGTGATCTGGTAGAGCAGATGGATGGGAGAATAAGAAAGTCTTAGTGGTTCTGCCAAGCAAAAACTCCGAGAGCTTCTTCATGCCTCTGTCTTCCTTATGCTGTGAATGACATGAAACACCCACTGTGAGGGTTGTTCCTGCTGTGGGAAATCCAGCATATGGTACTGGACCAACTCTGCACAAGGCAAGGGGACTTTTGAAGACTCAAACTGTTGTAAGAACCAAGAGGCCAGGTAAGGGTCTTGCCTAAGTCCTGCTTTTTCCTTTGAATGCAGGACTGGAGATAGATAAGAAACAGAGATAAAGAAGAGGCTATAAGGGACAATATGGAGCAAACCTGTTTTGACAGAAACAGTCATCAAAGCCTCAGATAAGGCAATGGGGTGGGAAGGATAACAAAATAGAGAGAAAAGACTCCTCTCTGCCACATTCATGTCTCTCTCTCTTCTGTGATTGTTTAGCTTGATGAAGACAGGAAAACTGCCCCCCACTGGGGCTTTGAGATAGAATAGAAACCCCTACATGCAGCTCTTGCCTACTCTGAAGTTTGACAAAACACACAGTATTTGGAAAAGGGAAGACAAAACATTTTGTTCCAGTCGAACTCTCCACAATTTGTCATGTTTTAACACTGTGCTTTTACTCACAAATCCAGGATTTACTTCCTTTCCAGGCAGCAGCCTGACCAAATGAGAACCAGCTATGTGTCTCATCACTGTCCATCTGGTCACTGCTGTTAAACCTAAACTCAACTTTTTCTCTTAAGCCATCTTTCTGACACTCACAGGTTGTACCAGGATCAGTCCTGACCACTCAGGAGGGGTCCAAATCCTTTCTTTGGTTGTCAAGTAAGCCAATCAGAAGAGAGGAACTGGAGTCCAAATTCTCATGCCAGAATCCAGACTTCTTAAAGTTGAGTCAACACTGCAGTTCCCAAGAGCTGGCTGAAGCACCTACTGTCTTCAGAATAAGGCATAAGTAAGAAAATTGACATAGTACACCTGTAATGTAATGCAAATAGTCTCTTGCCAAACAAGGAGCTGATGAGGTTACTTGTGAGAAAAAAACTACTGGCACAGTTATCTGTAGGGCCAAGTACTTCCTAATGGAATTCTGTACATCAGTACTTTAAAAATATTGCCCCAGACACTAAAACTGATGTACATTCATATGTACCTTCAATTTTGTATTCATTGCCCTTACTAAAAACAAAATCTTTTTTCCATAATCATTACAAAAAAAGAATATCATTTGATAATTGGGGATTATAGGAGGAAATACAAAATGCTAACATTAAGCGGTTTGTCTTCATTCTTCAAGAACAGTACTCCTAATATCCAAAAGTTAAAAGCTGAACTTCCAGGCTCCACCTAATGTGATGAAGAGAAAGGGACACTCCAGGGAGCAACTCCTTCCCCATATTTCAGACATGGGTTTCTTTGGATGGGATAAGCCACCCCATGGAGGTGGCTATTTCTCTGCATTGGCTTCAGGAGGAAGCTGGGCAGCTATGCGAGACAAGATGCCTCACTTCGAGGTAGCTGCCAAGAAGTATCCTACACTGAGAAAATTTCAAGGACAAAAAGTAGCAGGTCAAATGTTTTTTACCAACACATTCACCATTAACATCTACTTTACAGATACTATGCTGAATAAGAGTATCCTGCATTTCTTAACATTCTTGTATAGGTTTTAAAATATTGATTTGTCAGAAAGAGTAGAAACTTTTGTTCACCCAAATGAAAGTTAATTTAGTCTTCTTTTTTGATTTAATTAATTTCATCCATGTGTATTTTTTTCATGCTAGTTTGCATATTAAACATATTGCATATAGTTTTTTGAGAAGTATGAGGCCAACATCATTAAAAAAGTATGCAAAATCAAACTAACTGCAATGTGTGCTTTATTAGTATTCAGAAAGCACACAGCTACTCATGCAAAGAGATCAAAATTGAGAGCTGCTCCCTTTTTTCTCTCTGGTTCTTAGTGAAAATTTCAATCAATAAGTTTACTGAAATGCTACTGAATTACACCATCTCATTAGAGCTTTCGTAAGTTCATCTGACCCTTGCTTTTGCTCTCTAATTGATAGTTTAAACTTCTTGCCTATAGTAAAGTTAATCAATTTCCTCTCTTAAAACAGATTTTGTTCCCTCTTTCCACAGGGTCTTTACTGAAAGAAAACAAAAAACCTGATCCTTTTTCTTATTCTGCTTAAAGTAATGTTTGTGGCTTTGAAACTTTCCCTTTATAGAATGTTTCTTTATGTCTCACAGAATTTTGCTGTCAGCTCCTCTTGCACAGCGCTGATGCTCTATGGCAATGCTTTCACTCTCTCTGCACAGGCTAAACTAACAAAACATCATTCTACCTGTTATTGTGGTTTCTCTCTAGTCTATTAATTTACTCCATTCTTTTCGGCCTCAAGAGGGGGACAGTATAACAGTGTGAGATATGTCATAGTCTTGAAGAATAGAAGTATGAGAGTGAAAACAAGAATGCCGTTGTTTCCTGATGTGGGCTGAAATACGGACTCACTTGTCCTGAGCAACCCTCTCTTAAGATTACTTTTCTGCCTTCATTTTCCCATATGTCAACTAAGGATAATGTATTTTATCTCGGTGACAATTTGGATAATTAAGGCTTTTAAAGCAATCCTTATGTAATAATCGGGCTTACTTTAATGAAAACATTGTAAGGATATTTCTAGCAAGTAGGTAATCAATAGCCTCAGGTTCCAAATATCCTGGGCAGTCCTTTTTTGAACTCTAGCAAAATAGTAACTTCATCAGAACAGTTGAATGACTTTTGGTTCACCAGATGAGCCAAAATAAAATGTTTTCAGTTAAATGGAATATTTTGATCTGGATTTTTTTTTCCTTTCAACTTTTCTCTTCTGTAAAGATGCACTTGGATAAAATTAGAAATGCTACTTTGAAAATAAAAGCTAAAATTTTTTTTGTATGCTGAAACTCAGCTGTCAGTGTTTGTCTCCTTCCCATTTGGTATATAGCCTCTGACATTCCAAATCTGAAGCTTTAAACAAATACAATATTTAATCAAAAAATTGTAACTAGTTGTGTTAGTCCAAAAGAAGATTAAGATTATATTATAAATTCCCGGAACAATAAAGACTTGGGAAGGGATTTCTTTTTATTTGTCTGACTGAGTCACTTTTTGAATTATTGTTGTAATGTTGGTGGATTACAGTAATCATTGTTGCATGATAGGACAACTAATGTCTTTCTATTGTTGAAGTCCAAATAAATATCATGTTAATAAGCAACATATACATGCTAACAAATAAAAGCAGCTGTGTCACACTTCACCAGGAACATCAAAATATTACCAGCCTGAACATTTTCCCTCCACCCTTCAAATTTTGGTAGAAAATACCCTTTGAGTTCCTAAGTGAAATGTTGTCAAAGCCTCCTTCAGATCCCCAGGACTGCCTTTTATACAGCACTGTGATTGCAACACCCACAATCACATTTCGGTGGGGTTAGGAGAAGCAGTTTTGGGGGCCTGCTGAGAAGGCTGAGGCAGGGTCCCTGTGCCGTACCCCCATCTCCAGCACCCGCAGCACAGCAGCTCCTCCTGGGATGCTAAGGGGACTCTGCATTTCCTGGCAGCATCAGCCTGCACACCTCACACCAAGGAGGTCACCGTGCCTTGCAGACAACCTTGCATCCGCACAGACGACCAGATTCAGGCTTGCAGGACGGCAGCTGCTGAAAAGATCCTATGTCAGTATGGCAGTGAATGAGCTCATCACTATTGGATCAAGTGTATATATTTTTGCCAGCATTTGTATGATTCATGAATTGCTTACTTTTTTACTGTTGGAAAAAAGTGTTCAATAAGCGAAGACTGTCTCTGTCCCTTGACTCCAGCCCAGCGTCTAGAATATTCCCATTTTAGAAACCCTCCTGTACTTCCCGAGCTCAGGGAACAGAGCTTTTGCTGGTGTGAGGTAGACCGCAGAGAAGAAAAAAAATAGGAGGAAGATGGAAACCAATGCATGATCCTCCACAGGGGGATTTGCTAATTTGCAAATAGCTAATTTGCTAAAGTCTTCATGGAAAGTGAGATATGAACAGGGCTTTACTAACAAACATTTCTGAATGAGAAGCCACAGTCCAGCTCAGTTTGCAATATGCAAAGATTTTAATTCTTTTAAGGTTTGGTTTATTCCTAAATTTACTGATTTCCTTTTTATACCCCTCACCACTGATTTGTTGATGGCAAGGGTCAGAGATAGGACAGGACCTGGACACCTAAATAGATTAGCACAGGAAAATCAATAGCTCTGGAGAAACCCCTAAACCCCCTGCGTACTACACAGGCAAAGACAGGCAGCTCAGAAGAGGGCTTGGAAAGGACCTTGTGCTGTAGGGGATGTGGCTAAACCAGTCGTGTCTGGGACTCATGGGGCTGCAGCATAACTTAATTCCCTTCCAAAACACCTCCCTCAGAGCTTCAGAAATGCAGCCCTGTGCATTATGTATGCAAGGCTAGGGTGCTCTTTCTTTCCTCCAGCACCACTTTGAAGAGCCTTGTGGCTACAACATTTTGACCAGTTCCTTGTGAGCTCTCAAGAAACTTGGAGCCACAGGGCTGACTTTGTAGTGACAGGGTGTTACTGCAACTCCAACCCAAGACTCTTCACACAGTTCACATAACGTAGCAACAATATGTGTTATATACAGAGACCTGACAGTGGGAACATGGGTCAACTCTGCTGCTCTCCTGGCGAGCCAGGCACTCAGAAGTATGCCCTTGTTTTTGCTCAGTTGTGGATGAAACAGATTTTATATTCTTTCATGCACCTTTTCAACAGGAGGGACAGACAGCAGTTTCTGTCTAGGCTAGCTCCCCAGCTCCGCAGTGGCTGAAGCTCTTTTTTTGGGAGAGGGGAACATGAACTTCTTTCTGAAGGGGAAAGTAATAGAAACCTAGGTTTGTATATAAGATGGGTCCTCTCCTCCTCTGCACTGTAAAAGGAAGCATGCCCACCGCTATGCTACAGAGCCTGCTTTTATTCTCTAGTATTAAGATTAGGCATTATCTTGGAGCCCAAATGTCCAACTCTGTGAAAACCAAGGTCCTTCTGCACAGAATGAGCTTTCTAGCACCTCACTATTTCTTAGTCACCAAACTTAGACTCCATGGGAGGGTAGAAATGGCCAGGTTTAGACATTCGCTGGTTTTCTCGGTATTGCATCTCTGGAGCTGTGGGCCCAGACTCCCCATGTGTGTCACTCACAGTGTGATACCTGCCCCAGCAGTGCTGGCAGTGCAGGAATGCCAAGCAGCTGCCTGGCCAGGGTCAGCAGGGCACTCGCTGCTGAGCTACCAGGATGAGTGACTAGAGGCATGAAGCTGTGCACTGCTGAGGTACCAAGCCTTGCAGAACTGCGAGACACAGGCTGCTGGTTTTGCGTGCTGCACGCTGCAGCTTGTGGAAGCAAGCTGCTCTTGGTGTGGTGTTGGAGCATCTGTGCACCACGATCCATTGCACCATATAGAGGACATCATCATTTCAATAATTCTATGTTGCTAATCAGATCTTGCTTCTCAAACATTGTCCTCACTGAATGGTCTCCCATTTTGAAATACAAGGCCAGAAAATGCCAATGGCCAGCACAACCCTCCAGTAATAAGCTAAAAAAATCTCCAACTGCCCTGCCAAGTGGAACAAGTGGTAAATGTCCTAGACATTTTTATTAACACTTCTTAACACACCCTGTGTGATTACATTGACTAGTCCCAGCTGACTTCAGTAGGACTATTTACCATTGCAAGCACTGAACTTGCTTGATTTTTGCAGGAGAAGCAATATCATTGGCCAGAAGAAACTAAGAAAACTGCCAGGGAGGAATTGCAACATAGCACAATCTCATTCACTTATGGATTAATTGTGCCAAGGTGTAATTTAAAAGGCTAGTTTCTGTCCCTGTTCAAGCCAGCATGGTTATCTGTTGACAGCAATGTTATGTTCGCAGTGACCTTTATAAAATTGTTGACATTTTCTGTCATTGTACCCATGACGATACAGAACGATTAAAGCTCTGATGTAAAAATATCCAAAAATATTTTAACCTTAGTGTCTTGCAACCCTCTTGGAAGAGACGGATGATCTGCAAAAGTAGGAAGCCTCTTCATCTGCTTATCTTAATCAGGAAACTATTTGGCCAGGTGACCTGTGCCAAGATCACTGAAGAGAGCAACTCTGTGTCATTTCCCCAGGCTCACTCCCCTGCCCTCGTACTTTTGCGAGGGTGCTGAATTTTTAGCAAGACCTTAGTACATAGTGACTTTAACAGACGCACGTTCATGCTTTCATAGGGGTGCATATTGTAACCAACCTAAAAATACACGCAGAACTGTGCTGAGTTTTCTCGAACTTTAAAATGTCATATCTTATCATACAAGACAACCTGCAAATACTGAAATAAATGTGCCCTCTGCAATGTCCGTTCTTTTTCTTTGTTTTTCCTTTTTTTTTTTAAAAAAAAGAAGTTACAATGATGCGCAATCCCTGTATCTATCCTCAGTAGTCCGATTAATTTCATGTACAGGCACAGTCTGAAAAAAATGAAATAAAGTGGCATTCATTGATTTATTAACCCTTCTTTTCTACCCACCTCCTGCAATATCAATACCCTTCCTGTCTCAAAGGTGTACATAGGGAAAGACAGGTCAGAGCAAAGGGCATATGAAAGTGAGACACAGGTCATGATATGGAGGAAGCTGTGAACAGAGGCAAAAGATGCAGGGCTCCAGACAGGTCTGGACTCAGGCTTTTTTGTGAGGATTAACGCAAATTTTGAGAGATAGCAGAGTGTGGGGGGCAAACACACGGAATTCAGAGGTCTGACGGCATTCCTCTCTTCCTTCTTCCAGAAGATGACCAGTCATAAGTACCAGTAATCAAAACTGGGACAATCAATCACTCTGAAAAGATGGCTGAAAGAAAGGGAAGGGAAGAACAGTGTATTTAAAAGTGATGAATACGAAAGCAGCAAAAAGCTCAGAGAAGCAGAACAGCTGAATGTCAGAGCAGGGAGATGAGGGCACATCGGGACTACTGCGTTAGAAAATGAAATTTGCACACACTCACAAAGAGTCAGTGAGACAAGATACAAAAAAAAAGTCAACGGCTCTAGCATAAAGCAGATGATGATATGAGCAGCTTTCCTTCTTCTGGAAAAAGAAAGCTTTGACTTGAAGAGAGCCATGAAGCAAGTAAAATAGAATAAATATGCCAATACATTTTTATAAAAATTGAAGGCATATGTGTTGTGTTAAAACATACATTTTAAACAAAACTTAACTTATAGGGATCCTTCCGTTGAAGGAGAAAATTTAGGCGAGTTGGAGACTTAGCTAGTAGCACGGACTGAAAGAGGTCTGCACAACGCCACTGAGGTCCAAATTGGGGAGTCCCGTTCCCTGCAACACGGAAAAGCCATTGCAGCATTGCTCTGCTCTGCAAGCCTGCACAGGAGTCAGAGCTGCAGTCATTACACCAGCCCTTGAAGGAACCCATGGGAAGGGAATACTTCAGTACATGTGGTTTTTAATTAGAAGTATTGCAGTTCTTCCCTGGCTCGTATTGCACCGACATGACATAGGTGTTCAGCTATCCGGCTGTGTGTGTGTGTGCTGTGGCAGAGCAAGCTCAGATCCAAACTCATGAGTTGGCCGCTGTCTGCTTATGTATGGGATTGAAGAGAGCTGTGTTGGGATGTGAGGAAAGCCATGGTGCTCGTTGCAGGACCCTCTCTCACCCTCCATGAAGAGACCTGGAACACTGGGCTGATGTTGGCTGCACCCAGGTCCTCCCTCTGCCCTGGAAGCAAAGTCACATCACTGCTACCAGGCAGAAAAACAGCTCTGGGTCCAACTGAGAAGGGTCCTGATGCTTCCTGTTATGAGACAGATGGGAACTGTAGCCCCTGGACATCGATGTGCTTCCAATAAGCAATATGAATATATGGAGTCAAATTACCCTTAGCGCTTTGCAACCCCGTAGAGCTCAGCAAAATCTAATCAAATTCAGTAGCTTTCAGGAGTCAGCAGACACAGCAGCACATCTCAAGACATGAGACTTTAATGCATTTTCCATAGGCTCAGGAGAGAGGAGGGAGAAGGGGCTGTTTTGTCTGAAAATCCTTGACTCAGGTGATACATTTAAAATGTGCCTGCCGACATACTCTGAGATTGCCGGTAGCACTGCTGTGGGGCTGCAGGGAAGTGATTTGTACTGGGAAATCCAAATCTAAATGCACTCTTTTATGAGCAAATGAAACTTTACTGAAAGTGCCAATTAAGAAATTTATAGCCTTATAAAAGCCTAGCCAACACCAAACTCAAATCTTATGCGGACACAGTACAGTGTATATATATTAAAATACTAACATGCCACCCTTCAGCTTCTCTTGCTCCTTGCTCCATTTAAATCTTCCTCCCAAACCAATCTTAATGTGTCCTCACTCGGCCTAAGATAAAATATTCTTCAGGCTCAGCATTGGCCCACAGTACGTCTAGTCTTTAAGTTTCCACTGGTTTCAGACCCAAGGCATTATGTGTCTCCATCTCACTGTTACTTCAATATTTATGGCAGCCAAAGCTGGATGTCTCAAAGTCACTTAATGTTCAATTCCACTCCCATAAAAATTGGAGCCCCTCCTTTGGCAAACAGGACAACTTGTCCACCGCTCCTCCCACCTTTCCACTCAAATGGTGAGCGCTGCTTTGCTACCGAAGAAATCGGTCATTTTAATGCTCAGTGAAACTTTTGATTCAGCGCTGCACGGGGTGCTTAAAGTCCTTTTATATTTCTTTACCATTTGAGAAAGAGCACCAGAGTAAAATGGGTTTTCCTCCCTGCTGACTGTTGCTAATGTTGCTGATCCATCACTTCACCAATTGACTCTTAGGCAGATTGCTAGGTGTTATCATTTGGCCCCTCAGAGGGGAGGCAGGAGGCTCCAGCCAGCTCAGCATTCAGAGGCAGGTTAATCCCTGTCTTGGGAAAGTGTTTCTGCTTCATTCACTTTGTGGGTTTTCTTTTCATTTAGCAATTTGGCTCATCTATAACACCACCTCTCTGTCCTCATATTGGTTTCTATTCCCCATTCCCAAGCAGAAAACTAAAAAAGAGCCTTTCCAGCATGGGCTGCAGATGTCACAGGCCTGTGATATACATAAACCGCATCTATGTCCTTTATGTTCTTCAAAGCATTTAAACATCCTGACCGTGGTTCATACCTTTTTATTGCTCAAATCATCTCTCTCCTTTTTGCACAGAAAGTTGAGATGCTAACCAGTATACACACTACACAAAGTGCTGCGTATGAGCAATACCTTGCTGCTGTGGTATTCTAGCATCCGACTACTAATTACTATTATAAAAATGGCACGATATCTAGATTTGAATTGCACTTTCAAGTTCTTCAGTATGCTGCCCTTTTTTCCCTACTTTTTGGTCCTTGGGCAAAACTACTATAGTAATAAAGGATTTATTAATGAAGCAGTAAATAGTTTATTCACAATATATGTTGTCTTGGGATTTCTTCAGTCTGTGCCTCAAAGACCTGAAAGTTTTTCTACCCCACCGGAACTGGCTGCCCAGGTGATTGGCTGTCAGGCTGTGGCAGTGTGGCAATCACTGTGTCTCAAAGCAGATCCTCTCCTCCAGCCAGCTCTGGGCTCTGGAGCAAACCCAGGTGATGCCCAGAACAAAACTCTCTTCTTCTCGAGGGTACATACAAAATTTGGGGGAGGTGAAAATTATCAGGGGAATTAAGCACAGTGCCATCCTTAAAACCAAAACTTGGAAAATTCATGTTTTGAACTTGTAAGTCACAGATTATAAGCTTCTTTATAAAAGCGTATCATTTGATAGTTGTATACTGAGTCACTGAGAAATGAAAGAGCTGAAAGTACATGATTCACCTGAGCAGGAAAGGCAAGAAAAGGACTGGGTTGCAAGCAATCAGTAGAGCCTGCTCTTTAAAGGAAAAGATTTGGTGTTGCTGAACAAGAGTTAAGAGTCCATAATTATATGAGAAAAAGGGAAAGAGCTCTAAAGGTGTGTTTACAGCAGATTAAAAAATGGTGTCACTGCCAGTCACAAAGACTGAAATTTGGGATGTTTCCATCTGAACATTTTATTCCTACAAAGAGCTTTTGAAAGAGTAACTTCTTTTGGAAAAAAACAAGCAGTGTCTAGTCCCGTGCAGAGCTTGACACTGATGTCTGCTAGCACCAATGGGTGCTATCGTGCCCTGGCATGGGCACGGTCCTATGTTACTTCCCATGGTCACCTACTTTGGGATGTGTCCTGGTTTCAGCTGGGATAGAGTTAATTTTCTTCCTAGTAGCTGGTATAGTGCTGTGTTTTGGACTTAGTATGAGAATAATGTTGATAACACACTGATGTTTCCGTTGTTGCTAAGCAGTACTTTACACTAGTCAAGGACTTTTCAGCTTCCCATGCTCTGCCAGGTGCACAAGAAGCTGGGAGGGGGCACAGCCAGGACAGCTGACCCAAACTGACCAAAGGGATTTTCCATACCATACGACGTCATGCTCAGTATATAAAATGGGGGGAGTTGGCTGGGTGACAGCAATCGCTGCTCGGGGACTGGCTGGGCATCGGTCAGCAGGTGGTGAGCAATTGCATTGTGCATCACTTGTTTTGTATATTCCTTTACCGTTGTTATTATTATTATTTTCTCTTCCTCTGCTGTCTTATTAAACTGCCTTTATCTCAACCCATGGGTTTTACTTTTTTTTTCTGATTCTCTCCCCCATCCCACCGCGGGGGAGGGGGAGGGGGAGCGAGAGGCTGTGTCGTGCTCAGTTGCCGACTGGAGTTAAACCACAATAGGGTGTTGCCCAAAAACCTCACCCTCTTCCTGTCCTTGCTCTTTACCACTATCAGAAGTAGAAAAAGACAAGTTTTCAATCATGAAAGACCAGACTTAGTCCCTTTCATTCACCTTCCCATTTTCAGAAAAGTAGTAGATATTTTGTATCCATGAGTTAAAGCTCAAGAGATTCCATCCTGGCAGCCAAAGTGAGATATCTGCAGTAGCTCAATACCTCTACAGAGTGCAAAAAATTTGATATTGTCTCATCCGCAGCCATGTAAGGAACCCTTGGGGTCTCACTGACCTACTGGAGGAACAGCCAGTTCCTGCAGGAACAGCTGCTCCTGCATTCGCCAGGAGTTTGCTTGCCTGACACCTTGCCTCCAGTTCATTTCCACAAAACTTAATGGTGGTGCTAACCAGGTGGAGAGGTTTCATTATTTTCCTCCTCAGCCTTTTTCTCTGGCTTCGTGTAAATGATCTTTTCCACAACAGATATGGAAGGTTTAGATCATAAGTACAAAACACTGTCCTTTTGCCATAGTGAAATGGCACAAAATTAGTGCACTATTTAAAAAAAGGAAAAGCAAGAAGCCTATATTTTCACAATAGCAGCTTTGCAAAGCAAATTCTGGGAAATTTACACAGCTGCTTTTTTCTTGGTATTTTAACTTTTATGTTCAAATTTCATCCAGGTAGTGGGAGGAAAAAAAAAAAAGAGCAGAACTTTTGGAACTTGAACTAAACTGAAATAGCAGCAGGCTCAGAAGCTCAGACTGAGATTATAATAAATGCAAGAAATAAACAGATCAGTCTCCTTGCATTCTTTCTTTTTGTTGCTGTTGTTGTTGTTGTAGGTAGTTTTGAGAGTGGGTTTTTTAGTACTATGCACAGGTCTTCATATAAAATGCACAGCAGGGGCTATGCACAGCATTCCCAGCACTTTTTGAGCACCAACCACAGCTTTTTCATTTCACAGATCATTACAAATTTGATAGAGTGATTATACAGAGACAAATGGCCATATCCTGCCACATTCTCCACATGTAGGTTGGTTAAAATAATTTATTTTTCTTGCCTGGGCTGAGGGGTGCATAGTTCAGAGGGACCCGTGAGGGGTGGTAATAGACGTGTTCTTTTGATAGGATTAAATGTTATATTGTTTACTGTTATTTAACTGGAAGTCAGTGT
This sequence comes from Balaeniceps rex, assembly GCA_013401315.1. NCBI lineage: Eukaryota > Metazoa > Chordata > Aves > Pelecaniformes > Balaenicipitidae > Balaeniceps > Balaeniceps rex. The sequence continues at coordinate 23,953 of VYZW01050626.1, forward strand.
TGATTTCTTTGTAAGTTAAACAGTAGCAGTATCTTTCCCCAAATAGTACACATTTTAAAAATCTTAGTTAAATCTTGTAATAATTACAGCTAATTTATGCCTTCTTGCTTTGCATTATTTGCAGTAGGTTCTAGCTATGGTCCTTCTCTTTTTTTTAGGGAACTAAGTCTCAAAAGCGATTAGGTGTATTTAAAACTGTGATATGAACACAGTGTATTGTTTAAAGGAACCGTTCTGTTAACATGGAGAATGTCTTGAAGAAATCAGGACGCTGAACTCAAAATTTAACCATTTCTTACAAAATCATTAAAACCTCTCCTCAGAGTGCTGCTCAGCTGCTCAGAGTGAAGGAAAAAAAAAGAAAAAAGATTTTCCTAATTTCTCAAAGCTGCTAGTGTTTTCACATCTGTGAGAGGTCATGGGATCCTCTATACACAAAATACCTTGCAAAAATATTACTGAAAGCACTTATGAGCATATGGCAACAAGTTGCAAAGCATTCATACAATATTGCTTTTATTGACACACCAGTTTAGAGTGAACTGGGAGGATTTTTATCAGATCATGAAGTTGGTATTTATCAGTGTTGTTAAGATCACAACAAAACACTCTATTTAAAAGTAATATCCAGAAAATCATGAATTATTACTTTAGCTTTTCTAGAGATTTGCAAACTGAAACTAAAATTACCGCCTACAACACTATTACTTTTCCTAGACGAAAATGCTTGGGTGTTATTGGAATGCACTGAGCTCATCCTGATACAGCAGACACATGAAAATTACACCATGCACACTGGAGGGAAACTGGGGGTTCATTTTACCACTGAAACAGTATCATAAAACTGGTGCCTTTCACCATCATGTTATACAAATACAAACTCTTGAATTTAAAATTGATGCTATTTGCTTCTTAAAGGACAACGTATTTCTGTGTCATTTACAGTTACATCAAAGGCGTGTTAGGGCAGTAAAATAAACTCTTTGTGAAATCCAAGTCAAAGGCCATGGTATTTATTGCCTATATCGGTAGCCATCTATGCAATGCTTTTTTTATGCCTGGTGATTAGCGGTTATCACTTGTTTATATGATACATTGCCACCAGATACAGAGATGCAGTATCCGTCTTGATATAGGGATCCTGACACTATTTTTACAGCAACTAAACATTATGAGCCCCATCAGAAGCAGTGAAGACATAGTGATTTGTGTCAGATGAGAATTGAGCTTTTCTCAATCTCTTCTTCTTTTTAGGAAAAAAAAAAGACCCAAACTAACCTCCAGCTGTTCATCATAGCAGATCCCATGGACCAGGTTGCCTCAAATTGTCCAGACTGAGGCCAAGCTGGGTGCTTAATAAGGCTCCTGTCTGTCGCAGAGCTTTAATTTCTGAGGAAACCAGGGCACTTGGGACTGGTACTCAAGCGTCATGCCAGCATGGAGTTAGGAGACAGCCAAGGTGTATACTCGAGAGCTCACTTGGGAGTCCAGACATAGCGACTGCTGGCAGCACAGTGATTTAACACACTTACTCATGTCATTATATGCTCTTCTCTCCTTTCTCCAGCAGCTCAACTGTATCTGGGATCTCATGGATTGTTTCCATTGAGAGGCAGGAAGCAGGATTTTCCTTGATGCAACCCTGCTCATTGATGTAAAAGGACATTAAAACCCATTTGCCAATGTAAATACTGAGAAGAGTTACTACCAAGATAAATACATTTACCACATTTTTTCCATGAAAATGCATGTGCTGTGAGATGATGAGGTGGTTGGCAATTGTCACCGCCCTCACAAAGGCCTCCTGTGGGTCAAACAGGGCATTATCTACAGCACACTCTGTGGCTGGACCAAGGTCCCAACATGTGCCCATGGGAGGGAGGGTGAATTCATAACTCAGAAACCTGAAGCATGAGGGAGTACTGAGGGTTGACTGCGCATTTCTGCCGAGCCCTCCTTCCAGGGGGAATTTTGCCCATGGCTTAGTAGTTGCTTTGGTGAGAGGGCTCCAGGGCATGTATTTGGGAGGCTGGGTCTTTTAGAAGATGTGTGACTAGTAGCAGAGTGACCTTGCAACTGATGGCATAAAATTTACTTCTTGTCCTGGATCTTAGGCCTGAAGAAGGTTCTTTAAGCCAGGGACGAGGCTCAAAAAGAGAGCAGCTGCTAGCAAGCCAGGTGCCAAAGGCTAGCCTCTAGATGACAGATGGTGAAGGTGGCTATGAAGGTAGCTAGGGAGAAGGTCTCCTGTATCACAGACAGACTAAAAATTATGCAAAAGGCATTTCATTCACCTTGAATGGGCAAATGAGTAATGGACTGTACACTTTTCCTGAGCCTGTCCATAAAGAAAGCTTTCTCAACTTGATGACTATGTGTGGAAGAGAGCTGGCACTGCAGATTTCTGGTAGTAAGGCTGGCATCAGTATAGCTTTGAATAGCACTTCTGCTAACATCACCACCACCACCACATCATGACTGGAGGTTGGGACAAGCTCTCGTAGTCTGTCGACCCAGATTTACTAATGTAGGAAGACGAAAAAGAGGGAGTATAGTATCAGATAAAAGAATAACAAGTAGAAGAATTCAAAACAAAGATACTTATAGCAACTGAATCTGAGTTTTATTTTTCTGTTATGACTTTTTTTCTGTGTGTTATCATATGTATGCCTAGGAACCTTAATATATGCAGAAAAAAGGATTTAAAATTTTCATCGACCCAGAGCAAGAATAATCTGCATTTTGTTCTTTCCATAACATTATAATAATTTTAGATGAATGAATAATCAATTTCTTTTAAGAAAATAAATAAACAGTCTTCTTAAAAAAAAAGAGCCTCTTTTGACCAGCTTGTATCATTCAAAGTCTTAAAAGGATTAATTCTTCTGCATTTGTGACTGCAACATGTCTATGGCATGAAAATCTTGTTGAATTCATGAATTAAAATACAACAGTATCACTGACTTTTAATTAAATATGCAAATTAACAAATAAAATAAGTAATTATATGTTTTCTTCACAACTGCATTAGACAAACTTCTAATTTATTACAAGATGAGAACATCTGTAAACACTAACTGTAAACACTAGCCACCAGCACATTAGTAGTTTTTTTTTTAATGAATGGTTTTGCAAAGAGCAAACTGCTGTTTATTTATTTAAATTAGTAGAATAGGTCTTTTGTATATAGTATGCCAAAGAGAAATGGAAGACCAGAGAATATTTTCCCTGGCACTGATAAGCAAATGTAGTATTTTCAAGGCATTTATTACAGAACTACGACTAACCAACAGTGATATAAGCAACTCCTAGAGGATTGTCCAAATTGTTTATTTTTATTTCAGGAGAAATGCTTGCAAACTACTATCCCCACCCCCCCACACCCCTTTATTTGCATTTGGTTACAGTCCCAAACGTTAGGAAAAATTGCAGTCCTTTTCAGTGAATAATTTGCCACTCACAAAATCTGGTAAAGAATATACAGAGAAGATGGGTTAGACCTTGAAAATGTTCTTTTTTTTTTTTTTAACAGAGATTCATTTAAAAGTAGAAAGGGACTTAGACCAAAACCTTCCTTTCCACTCTTCACTCTTCACCCAGTTTTGAGGATTAATAGCTCCTGGGAAAAACCTTACTGCAAGATTGCAAGAGAGCAACCAACCTAAACAACCTCACAGAATCAAATGTTTTCTCACCCTCAGCTGCAGAAAACCTGGGTACAGATCAGAATTTGAGGTATGGCATCATCTTCCTTTAAAAAAAAAAAAAAAAAAGCAGCTTATAAAATTCTCAATTATTATTTCATTTGTTCCTGGTGTATGTAGTAGGGGTAGGATTCATTGTTTTAAGTGTTGGTAAAATACATTACTGTTAAAGCTTTGACAGCTCCAAGCACATGATGCCTCATGTGGTGCATTCTGCTGTACTGAAGCCTACATAGAGAATTCATATGTGTACTGACTACCCAAGCCACTAGAAAGCAAGTTACTTTCATGTGAAAATTTCATATTTCCGCTTGTTGTCTTTGATCTTTTAATTTTCCTAAAAACAAACCCTGCTCATACATTTTCTTTTCTTCTTTTACTAATGACAATTGTGAGTTATGAGCCTCTGTGACCAGACTGCTACTTCTGCAATGACATACTGGACTACAGAAGAAAATACACTGCATTTTCTGAAATTTCAGAAGTTTCAGTGACAGAATCGGGGTCTCTTCCTTCACTGGGGACATGCCATCTGACACCCTGGGCCATGGCTAGAGGTGCAGGTAGAGCTAGCAGTGCTCCCCAGAGCAGTCCTCGTCTCCCCTACCCACCAGCTCCTCCTGCTTTGCATTAGGGAACCAAAGTGGCTAAAAATTAATGCTGGAGGCAGAAGGAGCAGTTGTTGCCCAGCCTGGTGAATGTCCTGATCCTCTTCACTGCTCAGCCACAAAGGCTTGAGCTAGCATGAGGTGAGGCACAAGGTAGGGGCAGGATCGGGTGCTGGGGAAGGGATGAGTCTGTCCTCCCCGTGGCAGTGCTGGCTTATGTGTGCGCCGCGCTACTGCCTTCTCTCCTGTGGTCCATCCTGCAATCCCTCTTCTTGTGGTCGTGCTTGTGCTTGGGAAATGTTCTTCCTATTGAAAAAATGCTATTTTCTTATAGCCATGAAAAAGAAAAACAAAATTCTCTGAACAAATTTCTCTTCATCATGGGAAGAGAAAGCCTGTGCAATCTCCATCCTCCCAGCAAATTGAACCTCTTTTGTAGTGCTGTCTCATCAACCACACCAATATTGTTAAAAGAGTACAATTTGGTGGTGCTATAGCTGTTATTATATCAGTATATTTCATTGTTCTATAGACAGAAGCATACTTCATACTGATACAACTGTAGCCATACTAGCATTATACTAATATACATACCATGAAAAATAAAAATTATAGCCCTCCATCTAACAGGCATGCCTATTCAGAAATTGATTCAGTGAAGGTGTTATAAACACATTAGAGAGGGCTGCAGTTGGTGACACAGCAGAGTCACTCACAGAACGGCTGTGGAGTCAGCTGGAAAGTGAGGATTTCAAATAAGAAATAAGCAGAATCAAAAAATGACATTCTGAAACACGATCATGTTTCTATGCAGGAATGTCTTGTAAATAAAATGCAGAAAACATGTGGAGAAGGCCAAAGCCTTTCTAATATGCATCTGCAAAATTGATTCAAAACACAAAGTTTTCCAGAGATATCCCTGAGGTGTCAACAGCTCTTTATAGAATTCTTTTTTTTTTTTAAACAAGTTGTTAAAACTGGAGAGAAGTTTAACTGACATCACAGCACAATCAGTTACTGGGACAAGGGAAAAGAAACTCAGCAGCTGCCAGTTTGGATGAGGAGATTAGTTTCCTCTGCCTCTGCAACTGGGGCTCCAGTGCCTTTAATCTCGGGAAGATGATAGTGCCTAAACCCCTCCTCATCTACCAGATAGCTCATCATTGCCCTGATTCTGTGCCCACTGAGGTCTGCACAAGACTCACAAATTTTTAAGCAGGAGTTGTATGCCAGCTTTCCCCCTCCCTCAACACTTCAGCAAAAAAAGTTGTATCTTAACAGTCACTTTTCTTCATGGGTGTAGATTTGTTGTCATCATCTTTGTCAAAACAAACATGCTGTTAAACTTTAAACTGTTTAAAGCAGCAAACACTAATGTAAATAGCTTGTTTAACTAAACTAAAAACTTTTTTTGAACCGTGGACTGGCATTGTTCTACATAGTGCCTACTAAGATGAGAGCCAGCTCTGATTGCAAATGTTATTATCACTACACCATAATAAATGCTAATTATATGTTATAATTGTCACTAATGTTTATACTACTCTGACCCATTCCACTCTGGAATATTTAGTTCTAACAAGTGTAGAGGTATGATTTATTTGCCCAGAAGGGATGAGTCCTGGGTACCCAACCCTTCACAGGTATATTTCATTTTAGACACTGTTAGTGGACCACAAGCACCGTATTCCACCCTGAAACACCTCGCTTCTTATAGCTGTGATTCATTGATCATCATTACCAGTCAGCTACCAGCTTTTGCCATGTCATTCTTGATAGTGTGTCACAAAAAGACCTGGAAAAGTCCCTGAGCAAAGTTTTCTTCAGGCAGGCTGAAAGTTTTAACTTCCCTAATATTTTAACCAAGGTAAAATGATTTGTTCCAAAGAAGTTTGCAGCAGCTCAGAAGAGTTTCAAACCAAGAGAAACCTTGCAGATAACATGTTTTCAAGTTTTATTTCTCTTCCTTTAGCAAAGTTCTCAATTATTTAGCTGCCAAAACAGACATGCAACAAACTCAATACAAGAGGCTTAGTCATAGGCTAGCTAAGAGAGAAATAAATCACAAAAAGTAATGGAGGGCACTGAAAAAGACCCATGTGTATTGATCTTTCACTGCCTTAGAGTGCTATCAGTATTGAGTCATCAATTTAAGACCAGCAAAGGCAACCATATTAAGGGATTACCAGCAACAAAAGTTGGCCTCTGCAGATCCTAAAATGAAAGCAAAAAGAACTCCAAGGACCTGTCTAATCTACATTTGTTTCTATTTTCATTCTTCTATATTCCCCATAAGCCTTGTGGAAGAAAAAATAATTGGACCAAAACATGGAATCCAGCAAGTACCTTCTCTTTTGGGCTGATTTAAAAAATGTGGATCAAATTCTATCCATTCACCCACAAGAAAGATCAGGGTTTGCTTTGAATCTCAAATGGTTATAGCTAAACAAGGATTTGACCTTGCTTGCACTTATTTTTGTATTGTAGAGCAGAAATAAATGCAGTAAGCCAGATCCTATCAGCTCTTTATGGCCCAGTAATCCACAGGTTGGAGCTGTTGATGCACCCAGAGAGTCTACCTGCCCACAAGGAAGAACATGGAGCTTCACAGCTGACTTAGTGGCCTTCCAGAAGAAGCAGGATTTGCGGAATCTGTCTCAAAAACCTCTGCAGGCCGGGGAGCCAGGAGAGAAGTGTTAATTATTCACACTGTTCCCAATATTCAACACCTCCTCCTCCCTCTCCGTGCCTGCCTTCCCCTCCACCACTTTTATCCTCCAGGAAGATTTAATGCCACACACACAAGTTTCCTCAAATCTGGATAAATCAGCACTTAGCACATTGGATTGTGCACCCTGAATTCCATTTCTAAGGGACATCAAGCTGATCTCCTCAAAACCCCCCAAATATTGTATCAGGTGATCAGCGGTGACTATGTAGGATTCTGTGCTGTTGTCCTGCTGCCAGCAGATGACCTTATGGTAAGAGCTTGCTGCAAGCTGCTAAATACAGAGCTTTGGAATTTGCTCTCCCCTCTCTCAAACACATGCATTTATACAACTTACCCCTAATTTACTAGCATTTAATACATATTTCAAGATCCAACTTACACGGAGCCAAGGGGAGAGGAAAATTCTTGTGGATTACAAAGTACTATAAAAGAAAGAAATGTAAGAAAAATCATATATGAGCTGGAATTTTTTCTTGAATTTTTCATTTTATTTTGACATAGCATCTTTCAATGCTTGACAAGAATTTCTAGCAGTTGCTTTCACCGCTTTTCTATATTATGTGTGAGTTAATTGTGGTGTTCTCCTGGAGGCATCTTAATGCAATCGAATTGCCCTGCTGAATGCATCAACTGTGCTGGCAAATTAAATATATTCTCCAAATACTTCTTACTTAAAATTATACTATGAGGACAAAAATAAGTTTCAATATATTGAAATAAATGCCTCGGTGTCATAGCTCAGCTGTACATGAATGATACAGGAGTGGGAAGTGACATAAAAGTACCATTTTTGCTTCCATGTCCTTAGATGTTAGACTGTACCATGACTCTGTATATGCAGGAGAAACTAGAAAGGCATTTATGACTTTAAAAGGTTGGTTTCAATTTGAAACACAGTCACTTAATGTTTCACTGTAATATATTACCAAGTTCAAGTCTTGCTCCTGAACCCTAATTAATATGCACCTATAATGGTAACAATTCCTGTGTTTCAAAATACTTCTTTTACCACTGGATGAGAGATTTTAAAAAGCAAGTTAAATTACAACCTTGCCACAAATCCTGCAAAATGTACAAAGCACAGAAGCAAACCAAAGAGTCACTACAGTATTTCAGCTACTGATAGCTTTAAATTACACTCTGATCACTGTTAATTTTTCTGCAAATTAAGAATGAGCTGGAATTCTGAGCTGTGAGATACAAGGCAGAAACCTCTCAGTGTTGGGGTGTACTGTTTTGGCATATTATGTCACATGCACACACAGAAAACCCAGAAGCTGCAAAAGGCAGCCTAAGTCAATCAAACTGCCATGGCAAAGACAGGAGTCAACCCATGCCATCTCACTGTTACAACCATTTTCGCAAAGCTTACAGTGAGTTGTATCATTTTTTCCTATAAGCCAAAAGCTTGCTGAGAAGGACTTGTTGATTTCCACAGACCAGAACAGACACTATAACATCAGGGGCTGTAGGCAAGGGTTTGGGAATCTTGATCCCAGTGGTACAACCATGGACAGACTCCAATGGCCTTCTGCAGGCTAAGACGCTTGACTGTTCTGTGAATAGGACCATGCAGCAATGCTGTCTCCAAACCTCTTTCCTCTGCTGCTGCTCCACCTGTGCTCCCAGTCCTGGTGTGGGTCTCACAGGATCCAAGTGACACAGAGGACTTTACACTGGCTTTCTGCACTGGGCAGCACATCCCCTTTCACGCTTAGATAGCCGTCCAATGGGAAAGTGACCAGAGCTCAGATTATTTCTGCGGGAGAAAGAAAACTTTCATCTTGAAGTTCTCATTCAAGCAGACTAGTAGACCAAAATGGAAGAAAGCTTTTACCTAACCTTCATATTTGCATTATTGGCTTAATGAATAACAAGAGTTTCTATTTGAGGTATCACTTAATATACAAAACTAAGTAATGTGAGCATCTGTCAGTTATGAATGTACACATGAAGAGCTATCACAGGTCAGCTCATAGGCTGTACCTGGTAAAGCCACTGTATTCCCTTAGTAACTTCAGCCTTAATGAGCATGTCCTCCCTACTGTAGGGCCCTTGCTTGGCAGTGAGCAGATCCTGCTGTTCTGGGAGAGCAACATGCCAATGAGTGCACAGTGAATGGTACCCTGAATTACCAAAGGCATTTCAGGACGTAGAGTTGGGCAGAGAAGGAGACAGGGCACTCCTATCCCACGTGCCTCCATAAAGCACTAAATATAAGAACCCAACCTTTACATGAATCTGGATGGAGATGTCATCAGACATCTAAGTTACACTAAAATAAGGTGAAAAAGGAAAACAAAGTCATTGGTGATGTGAAAGCATTTAATAATTAGCAGATCTAAGGATGCCACGGAGATCCAAAATTACTATTCTTTATGCCATAACTGAAGAAAAGAGTAAGATCCTTTCATCATTGTTTTAAGAAGAAATGTGCTTTTACATTTGAGGCTGGAGGGTTTTCTTCACATTATAAAAGAAAAAGAAAGAGGGA
>VYZW01050626.1:33964-46225 GCA_013401315.1 Balaeniceps rex
CTAAATATAAGAACCCAACCTTTACATGAATCTGGATGGAGATGTCATCAGACATCTAAGTTACACTAAAATAAGGTGAAAAAGGAAAACAAAGTCATTGGTGATGTGAAAGCATTTAATAATTAGCAGATCTAAGGATGCCACGGAGATCCAAAATTACTATTCTTTATGCCATAACTGAAGAAAAGAGTAAGATCCTTTCATCATTGTTTTAAGAAGAAATGTGCTTTTACATTTGAGGCTGGAGGGTTTTCTTCACATTATAAAAGAAAAAGAAAGAGGGAGGTTAATGACTCAATGACTCTTAAAGAATGGCTGACATAGGAAGGAAGTTTTAATTAGTGTAGTGAGGTTTGAGTTTTCAGAAAAGAGTTTCACAACCTCTGATCCCATCAGGAGATTCAAAACTCCTTCTGAGGTAAGCACAAGCACTTGAAATAAGTAAGAAGAGCTTTATTCGACAGAAGGCAAATAATGGACACATTTCTAGTGACAGAAACAGAATCAGTGAAAGCCCAGGCTTGTATATACTGCATTAGGTGACCCGAGAGTCTGGATTGCTCAGACCCACACGTCTGCCTTGCACTGCCTTACCTTATCTGTGCTGCAGCTCGGATACTGATGTGATTGATGATGCCACACAGGTCCTTCTGGAAGGTGTGGGTGAAACATGGCTCAGGTTTCCTGGTATCACACAGAAAACAGCATGCCTACATTGTGGGAAAAAACTTCTCCCCCCAAAGTCAGACACTACCATCTGGAGACTCCATTGGAAGAATTTCTCTTGACTGCAGGCAATGTGTTCATCCACTCCAGGAGACACTCAAAGGCCTTCTGGAAACACAAAAGGACACTGAACCCTGAGAATGAGGCCAATGCGTTCATGGTAGATGTGGCAGAAATCTTTCTCCAGCATCACTTTATCTATAAACCTGTGTTTGCCCATTTTGGCTTATTTGTTACCAAAGAATTTCATTTTATAGGTGAATTTGCATTTTCTGATATTTTAATAGCATCTTTTGCTGTAAATGGGGCCATCCATTTCCCAAGAAGAAAGGCTAGATACACAGCAACTACTGAGGGCTATAATAACTCCGTAATGGTTTCAACTTGTTGCTAAGAGTCTGCTGCTTACAGTTACCTAGTCCCTTAGTAGAAACCAGAAAACAGTGAGGCTGAGGGAGAGGACAGTAATCCTTGCCCCCAAATCTCACAAAAAGGGTGGATCTATCTATTCTATCGCTAAATTCTTAGCAGATGCCTATGAAGTTTGCCGAGGATTTTTTCTTAAAAATTTTGCAACTCCCCATCTGTTAAAGGCACTTCCCCTCATTAAGACTATTTACATGCAAAGTTTTAGACTGCAGCTGCTTTTGTCATGACACCATCAAAATATTTGGAATGATTTTTTTTTTTTTTTTAAATGGGGGAAAATGTATTTTCCATTTGTACTTGGCATTACATTACTGAGAATCTCTTCTGGTAAAAATCAAACTGAATTTGCTGTGGTGGCATTAGTGTAGCTAAAAAAGTTTGGCCCAGCATTGTACCCCTAATTACGTTAATATGTTTCAGAATCCTTTTATGAACTAAATAATGGTCATTCCTTTTTTCTGACTAAGAAGGAGAAGAAGAACCTTGCCTATACATCTGCCTTCCCAGTCTTATGCTCTTTACTAAATCAATGTTCCCCCACTGAGGTAACAAATTTTAAGATTTGTTTCCAAGGCTTATTTCCCACTCAAAAAACGTCGTACTCTTTACAGTAAGGGCAACAATATTTGTGTATATTCACCCTAACTGATAACACAAGGAAAAGTTTGTAACTTAGAACTAATTGTTTTAAAAGGTTGGCTATCCTATGTAGTTTATCTATGGCTAGCTTAGCAAGCTGGGTTGCTGTGCATGATGATAGCAGGCAGAGGTTTGCTGTGTTGACATAATAGATTTTTTTTATACAAAAGAAAATGAATTATTGCTAGTCGCCAGCTCATAAGATTTAGAGAGCAAGAGAGAGTGCATTTCACAGTAATATTTAGGAAGAAAGTTCAAATTTTAAAGATTAATTCCTTGATACAGCATTTGAAACAGGTGGTAGAGCTGGAAATATATTTAGATGTATCTTCTCCATGGGAAGGAAAAGGTCCAGATTCTCCAGTCTGGACAAGGAGCAGTGGAAAAATTACTCAGGGAGAAAAAGGTGCAGGTGCTATGAAGCTCTCTGAAGCTCAGAGAGAGGGAAAGATGTGACAATTGGGAAAGTCATGGGTAAGCCATGGACACATGGAGACCAACATTTTACCTCCACCATGCCAGGTGCTTCTTTTGGGACCACAGAGCACAGAATACAAAGGACCTCAGAGTATAAAGCAGACCTGACAAGAGCTGATAATACTTTCCCTGCATCCCGACAGGGGTGCAAAGATGGTTGCATGACTGCAACATGCTAGACATGATGATGAAGGGTTTATGCATGGTATAGCTAGAAAGTGCAGTGAGAGAGAGAGATGAGTTTTCACCAACCCAGTCAACACATGTGCTAACGGAGTAGCTCAAGGATTTATTTAATAATTAAAGAAACTATTTGATTTTAACTTCACTGGATATGTACAACTTCTTCTTTCCCCAGTATCCCCAAGCAAACCATATCCAAATTTATACCATTCTGTATATCCTAAAACCTATCTCACTCCAGCTGTGTAACTGCACACAAATGCAGAGGCAACAGTCAACAGAAAGAGAAATACAGAGCACTTTCTTTCAGTGTTAACAACAAGGTTATGGTGTTATCATTTCTTGAGTTTTGCCAGTTTACAATATAAATACGAAACTGCTTTTGGAGAACATTTTTCTTGTTTAGGTAGTTTTCCTTGTTAAAAAAAACAAACAAACAAACAACAAAAAGAACAAAAAAGCAGGGGGAAAGGAGGCAGTCTTTGCCAAAAAAAATGTTTTAAAAGAAATTTGGCATCAGTTGCGGCAAGACTCTTCGAAAGCACAATTTGAAATACAGGTGGTTTACCAGTAAAGAACTCCAAAACATGGCTGTTTTCGACTATGAACACAAACAGATATTGTGTTTTTCTACTTAAAATATGTGCTCCAAAACCTGGAAAATGGGAGTTAAACTGCTGAATGGGGGAAGAGTCCCAGAATAGTGTGCCACAAATGACTAGAACATTTCAACTGCAAATTATATAGTTATACACACCAGGGAGGCATTGCTAAAGGAAGATATATACTCAAAATATGGCTTTTTAGCTGCGAGGCTGTAGTCCACCTGGGTGATGGTGCAGGGTCATGCTTTGACCACCAGACCAGTGGGATCACTGCCAGTACTAATGGGTGGCAGTGGCTCCACATAGATGACCTTACTGAAGCTTCCTTAAGGAGTCTCTTACACCAGCCTTTCTGATCCTATGCAGAACTTCATCTTGCTCATTTTAGTGGCATTAATTTACTCCTGTTTCAATGTTTCTTTCTCTGATCTCTGAGAACACCACCCCAATATGGTCTTCTCTAAAGGCTTAGTCCACTCCTTACCGGGCTTTAGGCTGGGGTACATCAGAGAAACAGCTCAGAGTATCATTACTATCCCTCCAGGAACTAGCCCACATGGAAATAGCTGCTACTACACCGCACGGTATCTTTTGTCACTACACTTACCTGCTTATAAGAGGCAACAGATTGCAAAACACCAGACTCATTCTGTTTGTTAATTTTGGACTGATCTGGGACAGCCTGAATGAACACATACTCCTCTTATTTGAAAACACACATCCACCAAGTAACCATGTGCCTAAAACGGCAAAGTTATGCCAACCTCCTTTTCTTTACAGGAACACATGTATAGCTCGTCAACAGATTCAATTTTGGTCAGGAGTGCCAACGCCTGACAGAAATAAATACCAGCACAAAAAGAGGCCATTTCAATTTCAAGCCAAATACAGAAAAAGTGATGTCTGTTGGGAAAAGATAGCAGCTTGAGCTTAAAGGCAAACGACTTCATTTGCCAAGATAACACACAGCCAGAAGGCTCTGTTAAAGCTTATTATCAATGTTAATAGTGTCAGGAAATGTCTGTCTTCAGCCAAATCACATGTCTATCTCCACATTGGACAACTGCAACAATTTTCCAACAAATTCAGGGAGAAGAGCCTGCAGAGGCTTTGGCTTTCCTTAAACAATAAAAGAAATGAGGGCAGAAGCCTAGATTGGGGCATGGTTTTGTCCTGAGCTCTGAACCCCTTTCTCTGCAAAGCTCTAAATGGCCTGGCAGGTCACTATGGGCGAGCTCAGAGATAGAGGGCTGCTCCCAGTAAAGTCAGTGATTTTGCCCCATTTTTCCCAATATGAGCCAGAAAATTAAGATTTTGCCACTGATAAAACTCACCAGAATTGGAGATCTTGAAACATTCTGACAGGAAATTTCAAATAATGCCCTAATGTCATCTTTCTCTAGGCACATCATACAGTTGAAATCTGTAGTTAAAGAAACATTTTCTCGACTTCTACTTTCCAGCACTTAGGTACAAAGAGCAAGAGAAAGAGAGAAACGTTTTTGCAGTTCACAGATGATATACTGAAAGAAGGATGAAAGATGGTTTTGGAATTAAAACTAGAAGTAAGGAGAGCTTCACTCAGTTTCTATGCCTTTGACCAGGTGAATATTTCCAGGTCAATTCATAATTTCAAACCTCAGGTTTCCTGCTTGAAGAGCTAGATAACTAATAACCTGTCTGAAACAGGTATTAGCAGATCTAGTTCATAATGACCAGTACTTAGACCAGTCCAGAGAATCAATTTCAATTGATATGAACCTCTTAATTTTCTGTGAGAATTAAATGGCTCAAACAGCATCCACAATTTGTTGAGCACTTTGAGTTGCGTGAGAGAAATTCAAAGGTTATGTAGGTTTATATTTTGAAATGCAGGTTTCATAAACACAAAGAGAAACTTAAAAATATTTTCATGAACAGGGGCGCATATATCTGAAAAATCCCATACTTGGTCTGGCTATGGTGTTATCTTGGCATAATAATTCAAAATTAGGTAATGAAAGTTGAATTGTTCCTGAGGGAGAGGAAGATGGGACAGCTAGTCTTTTCTAATTTGGTGTTGTCCTGAAAGGACAACAAAGAAAAGAGATTTCCTAACCTTTCACAAAAGAAGTCCCATTAGAGGCAAAGTAAAATGATGTTATAGAAGTTAGATTTCTTGGGAGCCTTTATTTATTTTAATCTTCAGGAAGTAAGTGCACAGGTTTTTTCAAGAATTCATTAACCTATAAAATTTTCTTCTTCCTGCTTCACAAGCAGTCATCCAAGTGAGTGAGGGAAGCATCTCTTAAAAATAAAATTAAAAGTTGCGTCTATCTAAATGCTATGGTAAGCCTCAAGGTATGAAGAGAATGGAGCCAGAGGACTTAAGCAGACATCTACGGACGCATAAAACCTGACCTCTCTGTGGAAGACATGTGAGCTCCCTATCCAACAGCTCAGAGTCGGCGAGGCACTAAGCTGTCTGCAGCAGCCAGTCAGGAGAGTAAAGGATATTTCCAGGGTCTGCAACTTCAGTAAGTAGTTTTGCAGGAGCTGCATAATGTTTTTAGTATGCATTGTTACAGTTTAATAGTTAGTCTATTAAACCTGAGAGTGACTCAGTGGAGAACTCAAAATAACTGTTTGCTTCAGGAATGGGCCTACATGTATCCTTTATGGTTTTCAGTGGTTTTATTTCTACCCCTTGTATAGCTTAGGACACCTACATGAAAACGTCATGGGTTTTAAGAGCTCATTTATTCAAGCAAACAATACTTTACCAGAGATGACTGAAACGGCTCATACTTCTGATGTGATATATAAGCAACAACTCGTTATCCTCTGACATTACACTTAACAGCTGAAGAAATGATTTACATGTGACAACAAACTGATTCTAGAATTTGTTTAGGAGAAGCAAGTGGTTGCAAAAATAACCTATGTCTGGTTTTAGAATAAAGAATAAGCACAAATAATTATTGAAATAAAATATTCCCCCCCCCCACCATGAGTGCACACACAATTAATTTGGAACAGAATATCTATCTTTTGGGTTCCCCTTTTTCTTCTTTGGTTTTGGGTTTTTTTGGTTTTTTTTTTTTGGAAAGGAAGCATGGGTATGCTTTGACACAGTAACATAATTTTCGGTCCCGTACTCCTGCTGTAAAAGGACTTTAAATAGGCAACTCAGTGAGCTTGCTGTGCAGCTGTGGACAACAGGGCACAGAGGCAACTCAGAAGGCCAGGTTATGGCATCAGCGGATAAGAGTCAGCACCTCTGGTTACGTATACAACAATGGAGATCTCAGTTCAAGGTGGTCAGCAGCTTTTGCTGCTTCTCCTCAGCTGCTCACTGATGCCTTTTCTCCCTCCTCTAGCACAGAAGGGTGCTGTGTCCCAGTAGGGTCCAAAACAAACCCATTGTTTGGCTGCTCTTGTAAGATGTTGGCAGCCCTCATCTTCCACTGATTTTAAAGGGACTCAGATTTTTCCAGGGGTTTAATCCCTGTTTAGAAATTCATATTAGTAGGCATGGAGGTGTTGGGTTGACGGTTGGACTAGATGATCTTAGAGGTCTTTTCCAACCTTAATGATTCTATGATTCTATATGCTGCAAAGGCCCTGGGTGTTCAGCAGCTAGCAGGGTAAAACTCTTTTTTCCTACTGATTTGCCCAGGTGTGCACAGTCCTTCCCATCAGCAGCTAACATATGGTGGTTGGTCATTAAGGGTCAAAAAGACTTGTACCTTCCATAAGGCCAGCACATTCAGAAGTCATTCCACACAACTCCTACCCGTCACTGTTGTTTTCAGGGTAATCACCAGTGTGACTAATTGCTGTATTTCAGAGCTCTGCCAGCATGCACTAGTGTGCTTAGGTCTAAATAGGCAGGAACAGGGAATTCAAAAAGGAATGTAAAGGCTTTTCACTTCTAATCTTCAGTTAAAAGCTGGCCCAGATCATGAGTGAAGGTTTGTTATTGCTTTGGACAGATGTTTGGTTGCCATAGAGAAATGAGCTGTGGTTCTCATTTCAGTGCCTAGCAAGCCAGTCCTCACATGCCAGCATCCATCCTTATAGCAGGAACCAGTTGCGGTGCTGTCTCAGGAGGAGCCAGAATCTGAACAGGCAAGGCGAGAGGATGGAAAAGCCGTGCTCCACTGGCACAGGGAAGCATGCATGCTGCTATACGCTCTAGCTAACCAGCGCTTGAAAGTCATAAATCTCCTACCTTCAGTTTGAAGTGTAAATAAATGGTTATTAAGGAAGTCTAAGGAATGACTGAATTTATATACGAGCTGATGTGTATGTGTATGGCTGAATCCCAAACTTCCCTCACGAATTTCCTAAATGCTCCTTGCTTATGATGATATAGTAAGTTATTGCTTGGCCCAGAGAGCTGACATTTATAACTATACTAAAAGGTTTCCTCTTAGGAGCAAGAGGTAAAACCAGTCCGACCTTTCTTCTCCACAGTTTTATCCATCTAGATTATAAGCAAAAACCTGTTTTGCTGGACCAAGGCTGAGCAGACACCATTCAAGCTCTTCTTTCTTTCCAAGCCTCCATGCCAGCTGGTCCTCCTCCACCCCACGGAGTCCTTGGAGGTCCCTCCTGTGGCCATGCTCGGTGGTTTATCCATACCCTTGTTTTTGTTTATCAGCTCTGTCAGTTCAGGGTAGGTGCTGCAGAACCAGGACAGGACGCTCCCCATGCCCAAGGCCACGACCACACTGGCTCCAGCTGCCCTGCCGGCTTCCCCAGATCTCCCCATCCTCACCCTGCCCTAGGGCTGCAGCACCCTGGCCGGCTCAGGAATCCACTGCAACTTCTCCCTATGCCTGAGTGGCACTCGGACACACACAGGTGATGAGGCATACAGGGGGACCCTCTTGAGCCCTGAAAATATTGTTTAAATCCAGCTAAAGACCTTCTGTAAGTTGCCATTATGGTCCAGCGTGGCAATACTATTTCATGGTAACATAAAAAATTAAACTAAAAGAAATACTCCTACATGCACAAGATTCAAAGGTACCATTTTCCAGAAAATAGTCCTTACCCAACATGGTTAACATTTCTTGGGAATCCACTATCAGCTATCTAATTGTGTAAATCATAAGAAATTTTACCCTATTTAAGATGATGGAAATTTTCATAGCTTCTGTTAGCTCTGATAGTACTGTGCATTTTTTCTGTACAGAATGTGACTTTACTCCCTTAAACGGTTTGAATAAAATATGAGCCTTAATCTTATAGTCATAGATTTTGTAATAATTGTCCCTTTTTTGGAAGAAGAAAAAAAAATATATCTCCCTTGGGATACCAGAAACTGCAGTCAGAAGAAAGTTGACAATTTTTAGAAGAAAAAGAATGTATCATAGATAAAGGCTTTCTGTATATAAACAGTGTGATTAATAATGCTGTCAGTATGTTCATAGAAGTGTTATAACAATTTTGTGGCAAAGATGATATACTATTAGGCAGAGTATGAATTCTTTATAGGAAGGTCACTATCAGCTTCACGACTGCTACACTTAGCCGTGCACCCTATTGGTGTAGTGTTTCCCTTTTTCTGCCCCTTCTTTTGAAGCTTGAAATTTGTATCTTTATAACAGAAAAAAACCCTATTTGGATGAATAATGTCATAGATAGTGGTCATCTGCTGCCCTGGAGAGGACACCCAGGAGAGGGCACCCACCGATGTATGCAACAAGGAACACAAAACATATATGAAGTTGGATTGGTACACAGTTTTGCTATAGTTAGATCTAGTTTCTAATCTTAGAGAAGCTATGTCCAGCAGATCCTTGAGATTCTGCAATTTAAAAAGAGTATCTATTCTACCCTCTCAAATCTGGGACACATTGGGCACGTTCTATCTTATGGAACACTTTAAAAGTCTTTCAACTGTTCAAAAGCTTAGCAACGACAGAAACCTGGCTGCATTAAAATAATTTGTTTAGACTCCATGAAATTGTACCAATGCATCTTCTTTGATGTATGATTTTACCTATAGCTAGGATTTACTGTCAAAGTTATTTTTTCATGAGGGTCTTATGTATCCTACAGTTTACAGGGGATCATCTCTGGAAAACTTACCTGAGGTAAAATAAATTTGTGTTAAAATGTAATGATTCAAGTTGTGTATTATAAAGAAGTTAAGAAAAAAAAAACAAACCAAGGATAAAAGTAAAAAAAAAAAAAAGAAAAGAAAAGAAAAAAAAAAGAAAGAAACCTACCTCCTGAAGGTAGCAGTAAATATACTGCTTCTACCAGTGTACAGAAAGCAGCTGGAGTATGGCATGTTGTGTAGCTGGATCACCAGCAGAACACAAAGTGTACAGCTGTGCATATCAGGCAGCCAAATGTTGTGTTTAAAGCATGCTAATTAACCAGACCATTCCCGGAATAAGGAGAAAGAAATTGCCCAAAGTGATTGCACAATATTTCATTCTTTTTCATCTATCCATTCAGCTAAGCAGTTCACATGCCAATAAACTTCAAGTATTTTTAAAGAATGTGGATTACTTGTCCAATTGTTGAAAAATCTGAAGATATTTCTAAAGTATTTGTAGCTATCCTGAGTGATTCTTTGTCAATTTATGGCATCCCTTTTCTCAGATACAGTGGGTGGACACAAAAATTAGTATTAAACTAATGAAATTTATTGAAAATTGTGCAGTAGACCAGATTAATTTACATTAGAAGAAATCCATTAAAGTTACTGATAAAAAGACTTGCTTCCAAGGCTCCTTTTCCAGGGCACCTAAAAAACTTAGCTGTCCAAATTCTGCTAAATGGTGGTGCAACCAATCCGCTCTCTTCAAAGGTTTACCAGTAGAACACGGTAAACCATAAAAGCATTTTCAGTTGAAAATGTCCAATTGCTTTGTAATGAAATAGGATGGACAAACCTCAAAACATTTGGTTTAGATCCCTTTAAGTAATGAAAAGTGTTCACATTTATTCCAGTGTTTCAGACTATAAAAAATGGGATGCACATGCTATGATAATCTCATGTCACGCAAGATGTCTTGTAAAGCTGGAAATGCTGCTAGAAAAAAGTCTCATGAGGTTTCAGCCCCTCCACTTCAAAATTATATTTCCTCTGATGTTTTAATAAAAGTATATGCTGCACATATGATATTTTTAACATCCACCAACTGCAGAAATACTTTGGTTATATAAGTGATTCAGCCTTGACAATATTTGAGCAAACTGGTCCTAACTGGGAGCCAAAAGCTGCTCCTTTTCAGAATGATCTTATTTTAGGGAATGATTGTCTGGACCATTTCTCAAAAGCATGAATTGAGATTGTTCTGTAGTTAATTCACTCCCCAGCTGTGGCCATCATCAACTGCCAGTCCATTTCACCAGGAGCCAGAATATATACACCTTCATTTAAAACCTTAAAATCAAAGTATAGACTGTTCTGGAAAGCAATGCCAGATGTTGACACTTTTTCAGGACAAGTGTTTTCTAACAAATAGTATATCCAGAGCTAAATATAATACAACTCTACCATGGAAGTATGCAGCTACTCTTGCTCTTGCCTAGACAATCACAAAAGTGCTTTTCCAGCCAAATGATTTGCTTATTTGCCTATCCCAAAGATTTACATGGTTTTGAACAGGAAAAATCATCAGGAGACTTTGTCAAACTAGTTTTACTTGGGGAAAGTGGGAAGATACATTGTCAGAGGAGAGCTGTTGTTGTTAATTAGAATATTAACAGTAAGCATGTCTATACAATCAGCTTCTGTCTAATTAATTTAAATCTAATCAAACACAACATGAACTCCAAATGCAAAGGAAAGGACCTTATTGTCAGGACTTTTCATAAATAGGAACATTTGTAATTGCCTTAGCAATTAACAACCGAAATTGTAAGAAGGCCAGCTCCTAGTCAGTATAAATTAACATAACTCAATTAATTTAAATATGGCAATATCAATTTATGTTGGCTAAGGACTTGACCTCAAATGGAGTTAAAAACTGCGTAAGCAACTATGAATAAAATGTATAAGCAACTATGGTGAGTAACATCCAACAGCAGGTAATACAATATTGGCCATGCTTACAGACCTATGGAAATATGTTATAAACCCTCACTATGTCCTCTTCAACCACATATGACAGTGTAAGCTGCCCTTGAAATCTTAACTATATTTTTCACCAAGGCTACACTATGAGTGTGCTCATCCATAGCCACAAAGCCCACACAACATCCTCCTATGTCACGTCTATGTTTCACGTATGTGCAGTGCATAGACTAGAGAACATATGTGTGTGCGTGTGTATGCCAAAAAGAAATCTCTTCAGCATCAGAGTAAGCTGCTAACAAAGGCCTCACAAAGGCACAGGCACAGCCTTTGAAATTAGAGGGGTCTTACAACATGGTACCATCAAGGTGGGAGCAACAAATTAAAGGAAGAAAGAGATCCAGGAGCCAAGGAGCTCTTCCCCTGGAGGAGCTACCGCCATGCAGAGGTGCTGCTGCTGTGAAGGCTTCAAGTGACAGTGGCTTGGTGGTTTCTCACAGAAGGGTGGTTCTCATGGGAAGCAGGAAGCCATACAAACAGTGCAGCTGAGAGAGAAGGAGGCTACTCAGAGTTTTTGCCTCCACAGTCTGTTTCTGCAAAGATGAGGGAAATGCTCACTTCAAAAAAACTCACCATCACACATCACTTTGTAAGAAGGAAACCTAGAGTCTGCTTCTACAGGTCAGGCTTCACGCGGGACTAATGTTTCCCATAGCACAACACAAAGTGGTACTTGTGATGTCTGCATGGATATGGCACTCAGCTCCAGCACCAGGCATGTCAGAGCACAGGAGCACTACTCAGGACTTTTGAAGTCCAGCCTCTGTGAGGTAATGTGTCACTGTGGGAAAATGTAGCTTAATTTTGAAAAGAAAAAAAATTAAAGCCTCTCTGATTATTTTAATAAGCTGAGAGATAATGCTTCAACTTAAGGAATGTCAAAATGTCTCTGGATACAGATTTTTCTGGAATTTTCATTATAATATTTTTTTGTCCTGATTTGAGGAAAAAAGCAAATGTTAAAATACACAAGTTTCCTGTGGGGTAGAAGTTCCAAATTTTATTCTGCTACAGCAGAGGTAAAAATAGAGTTGTCATAATGCAGAATGATATGTGTTTTCCATGTGTATGCATACTTCAGTAGTCCTGTCTTCCCCGCACTTCTCCAAGAGGATTTTT
>VYZW01050627.1:3364-20406 GCA_013401315.1 Balaeniceps rex
TTTGGAAAAACTGCTATACATCTAATGTGTATGAGCTACAGTAAGTGCACCTTATAAAATGCTATATTCCATTGTAGGGAAACCCCTTTAGTCTTATTACTCATATTTTATTGGACTAAAGCTGTACATTACATACAGAAAATATTTCTAAAGAACAACATCAGATAAAATGACTGCGTTTTGGGCTTATATCCCTATTAGCCATACATTTCCTTATGATAGCTGAAAAAGCTTTTCTTCTCCGACTTCAATAACAGTGAATGCTTGAGTGAGGAAACATATGGATTATTTAAAAATTTTGTTCTTGGGTATTAAGAGAAATCTTCTGTCCCCTACTAAAGGTTCTGTAGTGTTGGGCTTAANTGGTGCCCTAATAAAGGGTTTGGTGTGTTTGGCTTAAAAAAAAAAAAGGGGGGGGGGTGAGGGTGGGGTGTCGGTTATGCTGTTACTTATCCAGCTAACTAGGCATAACTGTCACTTGCATTCTTACAAACTTGGGCTTTAATATTTCGTTCTTACCCTTTTTCTGTATGCTATACATACTGTTTACTGTTATGTGAAACTTGTATGCCAAGAATTAGACTCTGTTTTTCTGTTTGTTCTGTAATAAAATTGAAGTATTTTCTGCCTGTTTGGAATAACTTATGGACATAATTTGTATACATAAGAAAAGATATCTCTCTTTTTTTTTTTCTTTTTTTTTAATTTCTTTTTGGAAGCTTAAAAGGAGAGGAAAATAAGTTGTTTCATGAAACCAGATGGGATTCTGCAACACTTGCAGCCAAAAGCTTTTATGATCCTGTTTGGCTCAAATCCATAAGAATTCTGCTTGTTCGAGACTGGTGTACTTACAGTCATTTTTACATACAGAATATTTTGCAGTGTATTTCTCCATACACTAAAGATGATTCTTCCTTTTGGAATATACTAGTACATGTGCTCCCTATGAATATGGTAAGGATTTACTTTTTTATATATATATTCTAATTTTCAAACATTTTGAATAATGTTTTATAAAGGGCTCAGATCATTGGGTTAAAAAGTATTCTGTGTTGTGAAATCCAGCAGGATAAACAAAGGAGTAGAACTGGTGCATGTCTGACAGTGTTTTGCAGGCAGTGGTTCTAGGAAGCCTTGGGGTCCCCAGACTAGTTTTAAGAAATCTTTGAAAGGTAACTAAAAAAGGCAAGTCTGCTGTCCAGGGGCTTAAGTTTAGTGTACATAGGCTTGCACCACAATTCAAAACTGCTTAGTAGTCTGCAAATTAAAAAATGTACTTTTACATACATGCATGGAAATAGGTTAAGCCTTTAGAATATTACTAATTTGATATTTGAAAGTGTGTAGATTTGTACAGAAAGCAGTATATTCCTGTTTTAACTACAAATCTGATACTCAAAAGTCATTCTAGATGGAAAAGTGTTAAATGAATTACAATGTACTTGGTGGTGGTTATCTATTTCATGGATTTCCTTTACTTGCATGTAAGATACGTCTTGTTGAAAGCTCTTGCATTCTTCTGGACGCTAAATTATTTGTGCTGCTTTTTACCATACATACAACATATGTTAGAAGTTGGATGAAATTAGCTTACTGAAGCATTTTGCTTAACTATCCTTTTTCTAGTAAGGATGGTGGTGAATAGACAGATTGGCTTAGCAAGGAAGCATAACCCAGAATAGGATGGTTTTACAGAGACCTCATTATACAAAATGCAGATTTTCTTGAGTTCCAGTTAGTGTAGGGTGTTTTGCAATGATTAGCATTGGTAAGAGGACAAGTGAGTTTCATCTTTGTATTCACACAAGTGTAATTGATATGAGGTGCTATCAAAAATGTCTTGAAACCCTTCCAGACAAGCTGTGCTAATCAGCTGAAAGTTATCAATTCTGTTGGAATTAACAGAAACGGACTTTGGTCCTCACCTAGAGTAGGTAGGTACATACATACCACTGTAGTATGAGGCTTCTGAATGCTTTTTGCTCCATGCCCAGGTGCAGCAAAAGTCTATTTTAAAAGAGGTTTTGTAGGTGTGTTGATAATTTTTTGTTTTGTTCTTTACAATTAGTTTTCCATTTTAGCACTTCTGCTACTGGGTAAATGTAAATGTCACAAATTATAGTGTGGAAAACAAATAGAAGAGGCCTTCCGAAAACTTGATTTAAAGATTTCAATTACTAAACTGAGCTTTGGCCATAGGTGGCACAGTGTATAAATCTTATCCAAAATAATAAAGAACACAGTTACAGCTCTCAGTAACTGCAGTTAACACCATGAGTCACTTCCAGCTGTCTTCTCCAGACACGAAGGCATTTGAACAATAGCAGCTGACCGTGTGGCTTGCTTTCAAATCATTTTCAGTAAATCAAATGGAGGAACTGTGTGTTCGCAGTTAAAGGATGAGGATTGCTGGAAGCTGTGCAGTGCACACTTTACAGCAGAAGGTCATAGCTAGATAGAAAATATATCCTAGAAATCTGTGCTAACATGCTTCATCTATGTAATAACATATCCAGGACCCAAATCTTCAATTCTGTTGTTCACCTTCATTTTAGAATAACCATAGATTAGAGATTTTAAAGTCAGCAGTATTTGTTTCAACATCTGGACAACTAGCCTTGTCAAAAATGGCTAGGAAATATTGCATGTGATCACTCCATTATGTGTATTTATTAATTCATGGTTTCATGCCACCTGTTAGAAACCTTGCCATAATATATTATATACTGGAAAGGAAAAAGATATGTAAGGGACCATCCATTATTAAAATACTATTGCTATTTGTGCCACATCTACCTGTAGACGTGTCCTGTAAGAGCCTGTAAAATGGGATTGCCTGTTAACAAGAAAAAGTAGCCAAGATAGACAAAATATTTTTATAGATAAATGCATTAGACATGTATGAAACAGAAAACTGAACTATACTTTTGTTTAGCGGGGTTCTACCTCAAAACATAGGATCATTTCTTATTGTAGTGGTCCAACAATGCAAACAGTTTGAGAATGGGGTTTTGGTTTTTTTTTTTTCATTTAATAGTGCTAAAATGTGCTTGCAGGGAAAATGTTTAGTTTGGTGGTTTTAAGACTACATTTCTCCCCTAGTTATGACTTTAATGTATTAGAAAAGTTTTAAAACTGGGTGTGAAAGGAAGGCTCTTCATAAACCAGTACGATGGAAACTTGCTTTCCTTTTTGGTATCCAAACAAAACAAAAGATTTGACTCAAGATTTTAAGGACCCATAAAAGCAAGGAAATTCAGAAAGCACAATTAAAATTTCACCATCTGCTCACTCCAAAGCAGTAAGGAGAAGCGGGAGGTTTCCCTTGTGCACAACCATTATAATCTGAATTGCAGTAGAAAATCAGTGGATGTGGAATAGGCACAGCACTCTCCCCTCTTGAGATACTGATTCAAGTGGAACTCTGGGCAGGATGAACTACGAAAAAAAGGTATTGAGAGCCTCAGCTTGACATTTTCCTCTTCTGTGCCATTGTTTTCCTCTGCAACTGTTTTAATGGTTTCTCACTGCCTTGGGCAATGCAATATTACCTCGTGGGCCACATGTGAGTACTCTAATCTGAGGCGGAAAGGAACCTGTTTCTCCCATCTGTTTTGGCTTGCATGTGTTGGTGCTGCTGTTAATGCTGACAGCTGTGTTAATATGGGAGGCCACCTGCCACATGGTAGATACTGCATCTTTGGGTAAAAGCCTAACTTTTCTCCCTTTGTGGAAGGCGTAGATGGCTAAAACTGGGTTCCTGTTGGCAACTCTACTGGCAGGTCCCATTTTATTATTTTAAGTGTGTCAAAATTATTTACTCAAGTCATGTGGTACTCAATTACTCCAGGGTACGCAAAAAGAAAGGCATTATCTTACCTGGGCCATGTTCATCTTTTATATTGATATGACTTTACTACTTTGATTAGAATTTACTTATGTGCCTCTGGTGGAACTGCCATTTGGTACATTTCTGTATTTTCTGCTTTTAGATGCAGTGAAGACAGGAGAAACAGATTTGAGCACAAAATGTTACTGTTTGGGATTAGCATTTCTGATTAGGTTCGCTCTTTGTTCTTGGACAAGCACAGCCCTGGTAATGCTTCATGCCGCACTGTGGTGCCCCTCCAGGCGCCAGTCTCGCTGGTAGAGCGTGGACAGATTTTGGATGCAGCTAGGTGTTTTGACTGCCTCTTTCTCTGTGTGTAGCCCACTCACCATATTATACTTAACTACACCCCGAGGTGGTTATGAGGATTAATTAATGCTTAAATCTTTTGAAGATACCGGATACTTTATAAATGGTAATTATTATATTCAGGTTTGCTACAGCTTAGGGATTAGACCTTACGTAAGCAATAGGTAGGGAAGCTGTGAGATGTATGTGGCAAAGAAGAATAAAAGTAGTAAACAGTCACTGAGAGCCTAAGCCTCCCTGCAGCCTGTTTGTGCAGTCCCATTTAATTGCTTTTAATAAATTGCTGCTCTTCTGATTTGGTTTTGGAGCCTTAATTACTTTTATTTTCAATGTCAGAGAGAGTGTCTCCTCTGTAGTATTCCATAGGGACTGCTGTTACATTTTGTAGTTTTAACCCTGATTGCCATTTCCCTGAGAATGGGCAACTATGCGTAGGTGCTCTCAAAATGTGGTTTCTTTTTTCTTTATACTGTTCTGGGATGAAACACTTCATATTTTTGTGCTAGGTTTGGGGCATCTGTATCACTGAGAGAAATGTCTGCTTCTTGTCTGGACCTTGTGTAGTAAGTGCTGGTCCCCTGAATAAGGTTTGTGACTGGTAATTATACCATGTGAGAGCTACTTTTTGTAATCTGTGGAACAACCAGCTAGTCCCAACTCAGACTGACTGGTAAAGATTGAAATACACGTCCAATATCCACCTACGTCTGTTTTGAAAGTCCACGTGAAAGCCATATGAGACCTGGACAATATGAGGGGGGAGCTGTCTGCGCACTTCTGAAAGATTTTACTGGTAGCTGAGGCAATGGAAAGTAGACAGAAAAGTAGCCAGTAGTTTATTTCCAGGCTGTTTTACTGCTGCTGCTTTGCAGATGGGCCTAGAGTACCAGCTTCATATCCACCACAAGTTGCAGCCATGGCAGGCTGATACCATGGCACAGTGGTAAAGAATACAGGCAAAGAGGCCTTGGGTATAGAGGCCAATCGAGGTGAACAAATGGAGAAGGATCTTATAGGAACAAAAAGTGAGCACTACCACAGGTTGCCCAGAGAGACTGTGGAGTCTCCATCCTTGGAGATATTCAAAAGACATGGGCCTGGGCAACCTGCTCCAGGAGGCCCTGCTCGAGCAGGGGGGTTGGACCAGGTGACCTTCCAAGGTCCCTTCCAACCTCAGCCACTCTGTGATTCTGTGAGATGGCATGATGCAAAAAGGAGCTGATAAAAATGTGTGAGGTGTAGGCAGTCACAAAGAACAGCAGAGATGCTCATCAAGATGAGAAAGAAGAAAGTGTGGTTCTGTATTTAAAATCCTAACATCAAGGTTAGTCAATTTTACCAGTAATTCACAGTCAGTGAATCATTAAGGTTTTGTGCACCCTTCTATCTATAAACTGAGGATAATATTTGTCACTGCGTTGTTGCAGTGGCAAGGTTGTGTCTGTTGGTAGGGATAGCTTGATGTTAACTCAAGGGAGGCCATAGTCCTCAGAGGGAGAAAAATGAAGGTTTCAACATTAAAACAAACTAACTCCTTTCTAGGAAGAAATCTTTTCAAAAGGCAGGAGAACCCTCTTCCTCCAAGTCACTTGTCATCAGCAGCAAGGATGGCCTGAACTTATCCCAAAGTGACGGAGGGAGGTGCGTGGTGAAATGGCCACACTACTGCTGCTGGGTACCTTTATTTGATGCAAATGTTTTACTGTGCTGTTGTAACAGGCATATATGTTGCGTGGCAGCCAGACGGTGCCTGGCCCAGGACAGTGTGAAGCTAGTTACTGACTTTGCCTTGACAAACACGTGTATATCTCGAAGTTGGCACAGGTTAAAAAACGTAGGCTAGCGTTGGTGTTTGCAGTTAGTCAGGAGTGTCTGTCCTTTTTGCTACAGAGTTAATTTTCACTTCTGATCTTTTCTCTTTGTTCACACTAATTACGCCACGTTAACTTAAGAAAAACACCACAAAAACCACCCCTCTTCGGGAGGAGGCGGCAGGCTGCGTGCGGTGGTACTTCCCTCCCTGCTGCCACCGCCTTACTCCCGCGACCCTGCGCTCTCTCCAAGGCAGAAACTGCCTCCCGGCGCTTTTGCAGACGGGGGAGCCGGTCCTTGATCCGCCTGCCGAAAGGAAGGACGCTGCCGGAGCACGGATAGTGCTGAAGCACCTTCTCCTGCCCCAGCCTCCCTCTCCCCGTGCCACCGCTTCTGCAGCCGCACCACGCCGGAGCCGGCCTCCGGCCTCCCGCCTCCCCGGCGGCAGCTTTCGTCCTTCCCGCTCCTCGGCACCCGGACCCTCCTTACCGCTGTCCGCCAACCCCGGCCCGAGCGCCGGCCTCCCCGCCGCCCTGCGGNCCGGGGGAGGAGGGAGGTGTTTGCTACCGCTGCCTCCTGCCAGTGCCGCCGCCGCGGGGACTCTGTGCCGGGTGGCTGCTGGCGGCGCCTCGCGTCCTGTCAGCGTCCCGTCCCGGACGGCGGCGGAGATGTCCGGCGGGGGCAGCCGGCGGCGGGCCGGCGCCTCCTGGCACAGCACCTTCTCCCGCTTCTTCGTCAGGAGCTCCCCCGGCGAGGGGGCGGCGGCGCCGGGGCGGCCGGTGGGCGCGAACAGGTACGTGGGGGACGGGACCGGCGCGGTCGGACGCCCGCTGCTGTCCTCTGCCCCGTCCCACCTGACTCCCGCCGGGGAGCGAGCGTCGTGAGCCGCCGGGGCGGGGGACGCGGGACCGTGCCGGCCGCCCCGGTAGGTATTGCGACACCAGTGGGTAAGGGAGGGAGAAGAAACGGGAGTGTTCCCTGCGGGGCGGGCCTGCCCGGACGTCCCGGGGCTGCGGCCCCGGTGGTGAGGTGCCGCAAGGCGCCTCGGCCGGTCGCGGGGCAGGCGTGGGCCCGGCGGGGCCGGGTTCGGCTCCTGTGGGAGCAGCCCCCGCGGCGGGAGAGCGGCGGCCCCAGGCGGGGCGGCGGCTTGTCACACGGAGTTTGAAACCGGGGGCGTGGGGGGGTGTTAGCCTGACTGCTGACATCGTCTGAGCTCCTGTGTTTGGTGGCGGTGTTTTTAATTCAGCGTAGCTGTGGTGCGGGGCGAGGCAGGTCCCCTGTGGGCTTGACGTTCAAGCGGTGGGACGGTGAGGGGTTTTGTTGGGAGCTGGCCTGAGCGTTTGGGGGAGCACCGGCGTCCTGCGAGCCCGCTTTCCCCTGCGCTGCGGAGTTCAGCCGAACTCAGTCCTGCGTGATGGAGTCCTGTCTGAAACAGGCATTTGCTGTAAATAGCCGACTCTAGGACTTCTTCTTTGCCCTGGTTAGGGTAGTGTGGGTGTCGGCGGTGGGGCTGCCTCACCCACTTGTTCCTCAGGTTGCAGCCCCTTCCTTGGAAACTGAAAGCAGGGCAGAGCGCAGAGGTCCGTGAGGGGTTTGGGGTTTTTGTTTGGGTTTTTTTCTTTTCAGTTTTCACACTTACAGTTTTCTTTTGGACTGGTGTAAATCAGATGTTAATGCAATATAAATATTACTGCTGTGCTTAAGTCTCAATGCAAAATTTGTGGTTTATGGAAACCTGATTACTAATAATTATTTTTTAGTGCAGGGAGACTTTAGAAAATGAAGAGGTTCGGAAACTTCTTGTGTATTTGTTCCTCTTCCTTTTTTTCTTTTCCTTGTGGCTGATTCCTATGTGTACGTAACAAAGAAGCACAGCTGAAGTTTCCTTCTGTTTCTCATGCAGCCTTATTATTGGCCCTAGTTAATTAGAGTATTTTTGTGGTGAAAAGGTGCCAGCTGGCTAGGCCTTATTTCCTCAGGTGTAGTATTTTTTTTTTTTTAACATGTTGGTTTTAATCTCTGAGTCATACTGCATAGGTTTGTATTTAAACCAGTAGACAAGTACAGTTTAGTCAGATAGACGGGGTATCACAGTAGTTCTTTTAGTGAAAAACTTTAGGATTTTGCTCTGCATATTATCAGCAATCGTGAAAAATAGCAGAGCATATTGCTATCTTACACTGACCATCTTGAATGGTTTCATAAATGTACCGTGAAGATTTTTAACTTCAGGGATTTTGTTTTACTGTAAGTATTTGACACACCAATACATCATCAAGGATCCACTGGCTTTTCATGAGCATGAAACATTGCTTTTTATTTCCTGGGGGAAAAAAAAAAATCGGGAGCAAGGCTGCTGAATCAAGGACATCTTTACAGTTGCGGGAGTCGTGTGGCTATTACATCTGGCAGGGGTGGTTAAGATATGCGAGAAGGAAAAGGCTTGGATCTGGCTGAGGACCTGAAGAGGCAATAGGAGAGGTTTCATCGGACTCCTCCTTGCCAGCTCCCTACAGCTGTGGTTCAGAATAAACAAAAAAGCATAGCGGTCACCTTGGTAAGGAGGAGGGCGATGCTAGTTCAGTGGTTTGTGCGCTAAATAGCCTGTCTGTAGGTAGCACTCATGGTAGACCTGCTGCACTTAACTTGGGGCTGGAGTCTATTATCTTTATCTAAATCACAGTTTCATTTCCTGCAGCCAAGAGCCTTTTATTTATTAGGAAGCCAGGATAGTCCATGTAGATATGAAAAGGCTCGGGCTTTTTGGCCTTGTTCTTGAACTCCTCGTGCGGTTAGCTGGAGGGTGGTAGCCGTGATTCCTCTCTGGAGTGGAAGCAAGCAAAAACCCTTCCGCTCTGAGGAGGAGTCCAATTTGGTATGTTAAGGAGCTTTTTTTGTTGTGCTGGGTTGCAGCATGGCATGTTAGTTAGTCAGGAATGCTGACGTTCCCGTATTTGGTTTCCACTGGCAGCCTTCTTCACAGATTAGCGTAATTGCATACATTAAACAGCGCTGGGTTGGGATGAGTGCCGCAGGTTTGCTCTCGTCATGTTTATTTACTGAGCTTGGCGGTGTAGAAAAATGGATCTCCGAACAAAGCGTGCGTGTGGGGAGGGGGAACCAAAGCTGTTTTGTATGTTTATTGTTAAGGTGTGGAGTGCATGAGGCAAGTTAGGGAATACATCGTTTGTGAAGTGTTATGAGAAATGTATACACCAGGATGATTAATTTCCTGTTCAAATTATCAGTATGATATATGTTGGAACCAGATCAAATTTGAAATATATAGAAAGAAACTTTTTACCTACCGCTGGGTTTCAAAAAAGCAGAACACCTAAGTAAAGGGGGCAGGAGAGGGAGCAGTATGTTATACAGGGCCAAATACGCTCCCGGTGTACCTGCATTGACCTCGGGAGACATGCATCACGCTTAATGCCTGTGCAGAACATGATGGCTTCCTAAATTTTAAAAACATGCAGAAATGAGCCTGTATGTGTCCAAAAGTCATCCTCCACCTGCTCCCACAAGTTAGGCAACAGTGGCTGGATGGAAGCCCCCAGCTTTCCTTCCCCCAGCCCCGTAGCTGCCCCTCAGCTTGATGGGGTATGGAGCTCTCGCCCGCTCTTGCTCCAGGCACCATGGTCAGACTTAGCTTTAAAAAAAACCAAAACCCAAACCTGCTGTGGCCCTGGTTTAAAATAGGAGGAAGGGGAGAGGGGAATTACACTGTTTGTTAATCAGTGTCTTAGGCTCTTCTGAGAACCTCATTTGACGAAGAGCTTATGTTAATAACTTGCCCTTACAGCAATTTGTAGTGCTGATGAACATGAGAATTGCTGGAGGCTTGCTTGCTTGTGGAAAAAACAACCTGTGCAGATTAGTTGCAAGTTTTGTGGTGGCAAGAAGCACAGCACATGTGTTAAGGGCTTACTTGGCTTTTACATAAAATGTAGACAAACATGAGGTATCTCCCACCGAGTGCTTGCCTGCATAAATGTGTTCTTCAGAGTTGAGGCTGCTTTGAACAAGGGCTTCAGTGCTTTTCATCCCAGTTCTTTATCATTAACTTCCATCAAAGGCAGTCATTATGCTCTACTCGGCTATTTGCTATTTTCAATAATACAAAATTGATTATTTGTTACCGCAGTGTTTGTCCTGGAGCAGTCTAAATCCCAAGGATGAAAAAATCCCATTGAATTTTCACTATTTTAATGGGAGTCTGGTTTGTTGGTTTTTTTTTTTTAAAATACGTGTTTCTGTAGTCCATCTGGATGAAGATACAGCTCTTACAGTGTAAGTCAATCCACTGCGGATTCTTTCAGAAATATGCAGCTTCCATGGCCGAGCAATTGTTGTGTTGCAAATAAGTGTGACCTTTCAGGTCGTGTTAGAAGCTGCCAAAGAGGTGTGACGCTTTTCACTGATCACTTTAACCCAGAGCTACCACCAAAATCTCCTTTAAACTACGGATGCATTTTATTAGCTATTCCGTATATTGTTTAGCAGGTTCATTTCAGGTTTATCTTTTTTCCTCCAAGTGCTATGGGTTGTTTGGTCAAATAACTACCAGTGCAAGTGGGCCTTTGTTGGGTTTGTCCAGATATTTCTTCTGCATCGCTGAAGTGTACCAGAGACATCAAACAGGGAAGACCAACCTTTTATTTGGTTTTAGAGGGCTTTTTTTTTTCCCCCCAGGCTGAGATTATAGTTCTGTTCATCCATTAGTTTCTAACTAAGAGCTTTCAGAGATGGAAGAACTTTGTTTATTCTGCCTGAGGAGAGATTAGAGAGTCTCTATTAGAGAGTCTCTTTCTTCCTCTGGGACTGCCAGTCATTGTTCCTGTTTACAAAGAACATGTATTTTTGTAGTTGTAAAAACTCTGCATTTGGGAACTGCCAGGAATCAATTGAAAGGGCAGTAACACATTTCAAACTTATTTCTTCAGAAGTTACCACCTCCTGGTTGGTTTTGATTCAGATACCATTAGCATCTTTGAAGAAATCTACTGTTTGCTGGAAAAACCAGTCTCTGCTTTCTAATAAAGAAACTTTTTATTTCAAAAGGCAGAGCAGGACTTTTTGTTGTTGTTAAAATTGAACTGATTTGTGAGTGTACATCAGGGGTGATGGTTTGTGGAACCAGCAAGGGGAATACTCCAACCATATAGAAGAATTCAAATTAGACTTACCTAAGCAAGATGCATTGTGAAAATTTTCTGTTCATTTGGGTTTTTTTTTTGTTTCTTTTTGCTTCCTATTTTTTTCTATAATGAACTTTATTGCAGGATAATTCAAAACAGTAGCAAAGGCCCTGATTCAGCAGGATACCAAAGTGGTTGCCTGTAATTAAATAGGTAAATATTTCTGTGCGCTGTAGTGGGACTACTTGTTTGATTAGAATTAGGCACATACCTAGATGTCTCATGGGGCTGAGACCAGAAGGAGCAAGCCCAGCAGCTGGCCATGTATGTGTGAGACATTTCCTAAAGGAAATGTTACTAGAGGATTAATTATAATAGTAGTGCTCCTTGGAAGAAACAAAGCAACATTTTTTTTTTTCCACTAGTTTAAAAGTTAACAGCATTGTCTCCTTTCCAATTATTGGCATAAGTGCTAGAGTTAATATAAAAATATTTCCAAAACAGCTACAAGTCTGTGGTTTTAAGGAACAGTTTTGCAATGATGAAACTCCTCAGTCTTCTCTGGTGAACAAAAGATTCGCAGGTGGAAAAAAAGCAAAATTCAGAAACATGTTGCGGTGGGGATTGTGTTTGTGATTATTGAAACTTCTTAAAAGGCTGGAAACCCAGCTACTGCTTTTATTTTCTGAGGGGTTTGTGGATTTCATACAATTCAGTTAGGATATATTATTATACTTACAGACAGTAGCACAGCACTATGTTGCTTAGGCTTTCCAGGCGATATTAATACCTTTATTTTTCTGGTATTTTAACTTTCATTTCTAAAAGAATTTTTACAAATTCTAACTGACTTTACAGTATCACTTTTGAAGACTTAACATCAGAAACGTGGGTTTCCTTAGTCATTTCACTGTCTCACGTCAATTTTGCACCATGAAATATAGTCTCTAATTGTGTTGTGTTAATGTGACTTTATGACTTGGCTTATTTTGAAGTGGAGTCTTGGTTTTCTGAGTGTTCCAGTGTTTCTTAAATTGCTAACATATTTTACTGAAGGCAGTATATCTGCTTAAGAAGTTTGGAGGTCTTGGAGCCTGATTGTATGAATACTGTGTGGATCTGCGCTTCACCGATGGACAGTGTTGTATAGGGGGAAAACGTTGGAGGAAGTATTTCTTGTTAGCACATGAAATGCAAATGCAGAAAGAATTGCAGTGACAACAGACTTTTTTTTAAAATCATCAATTAAATGCTACAAATTTAGCCATCAGATTTGTTTTGCTTGAATGGAAAATGCACGCTTTCAACACAAAAGAGGGAACCTTGGTAATGACTGGAAAGTGTCTGTAGGATACTTGCCACTGTATATTTTGTGAGTAAAAAATGGGAGAACTGGAGAAGTATTTTCTTGTGTTGAACTGGTAGCCTTTTGTGCCTCTACTAAGAGTTTTCTGCTCCAGCCTGACTGGAAGAGCTCGCTGAATTTTACTGGTGACACCAGTCTCTCTTGCTTGTTTTTTCCTGGGTGCTTTTTTTAATGACATCTTTTAAAAATTCTGTTATGCTCTGTTTATCAGGAGGACAGCAGTTGCTGCTGCTTTAAAGCTTTCCTGGATTATTTTTTTTTAATATCTCCTATTTTCATGCCATTTGTAAGTACCATCATTGATCCCCAGCCCTGCAAATGTGCCATTTGAAGACAGCTGTATAATGGGTTATTCTCTATTAATTCAATAATTTTAACCTTAATAAACTTAAATAGTTTATAAATCTGTTTCTGATATTATACCAAGTTTATGTGCTAGTGGCCAGTAACATATTTATTTCATAAGAATGTTGGAAACTTTATCTAACCAATCAGACAGGCAAATATGGAGCAGATTCTACATTAATGTTGGTTACTATGCTTGACATATGTCAGAAGAAAAACCTTGATGTAATCTGGTATAATCCTACTGCCCAATATCGAAGTAGGCTGTACTCAAAAACATTTATATTTCTTTTCTCTAGCCTTTGTACGGCTCTCAATCCCCTCACATGTAAAACAGATTAAGTTATTCAGCAAGGGTGATCATGGGCCATCGTACTTATTTCACTTATGCCTTTAAAATGTGGTATTTCTGTGATTTTGTAACATCTTTATTTTCCATGATATTTTAGTTGCATTTTGAAAGAGAATTAAAAAAATATTTGTTTTATACTAACACACTCTGTGTAGCTCACATTGTCTATGTGACAGAGTGCTGCTAATGCAGAACATGAAGCTGACCTAGCTTTGCTACACAAGCAAAGGACAGTATGTAAATAAACAGCATAAACAGGTCTGAGAGGAAAAATTGTTTTAGTTAAAAAAATGTAAATTGCTTAATGCTGTCTGTAATCAAACCAGTTTTGAAGTGGGATAGTTTAATTGAATAGAATATATTTTGTGCTATTCCAACACTTAAATTAATCAGCTGATTGTAACATTTGTTTTGCCTAAGTTCCTGACTACTCCTCCTCCTCCTGGCTGCATTTTCTCCTTCCTTATGTTTCTCTGCTTTCTGTTGCTTTTCCTCCACTTCTTATTTGTATTAAATGAAATGGCAGCTTTGCTTTCCTTTGACCCTCTAATTTCAAACTCACTAACTTGTTTTTATAATTTCCATTCATCTTAATGTGTTTACTGCTCCTCCCCTATGTGTGTGGCCTAAGCTTAAGCACAGAAGTAGGAGCCAGAAACTTCACACTCAAATTTCTGTGCAAACACTCCCTTTCTCTTTAAGACAAGCCCCAACAGCCTTGCCAGAGACTAGGGGCAGACTTTGTCACTGCTACTACCATTTGGTTTCCCAGGAACAGTGTTAGCCTTGGGAATCTTGCTGAGAAGTTGGCCAAAATTATCCATTTTGAAGCTTTNCACGGTCAGGTGAGAGTAGTACCAGAGGAAAGAGCTCTTTATTCGTTACTATTTTCTGTTAAAATGCTAGCATCTTTATTTTCTGATAAAATACTCATGTATTTGAACTGTTATTTGATGCAGAAGGCAATTTTTAGGAATCTTCATTGATTTCCTCACATCTTGTTGCCACTGACTTTTGCAGTAATGTTTTCCTTTCGATTTATTTAACGAATGTTTAGTGTACCCTTGCTCATGTTGTTCGGTATACGTGCTAAAAGTTCTCCTGCCTGCACAGCACACAAATGGCTTCACAAGTGTGATGTTAGTATCCAGAGTAAGGGGTTGATATTTCACTTTTAAGTCTATTGTATTTGGTTGGATTAAAGGGGAAGGATTGAAAAGTTGATTTACCAAGGCTTCTGAGTGACCTGAGAAGTTGATAAACGTGATGATGATCCTAACATCACTGGAGAATAGGAATTGTCAGATTCAGTGGTGTTCATGAGATTACAGCTTCAGTTGACAAACTGCTGAAATAGGATCCTTAGGCTCTTTAAGGCATCTGGCTTGGTGCTGATGCTCCAATTAAAATATTTGTAAGTAGTGCAAATATTTGGCAGTTGGCTAAAAGTCCACATACAGAGAGATATAAAAAGACCAGATGTGAAAAATAATTTTCTACGTGATGTGTTTGAAGAAAATTAAAAGGAGATATTTTTAAATCAATTTATTTAATATCTTCACAAGTAATTTGAAAGAGGACAAAACTGGAGCATGTGAAGGTTGCAGATGACTAGAGTGAAAGGTATGGGAGTCACCATCTGGATTACAACATTAAAAGCGGACTAAGTTACCGTGGTTGACAGTCAGCTGAACATGAGCTCCCAAAGCAAAGTGGTTGCTCGGAGAGAAAATGTGATTCTCGGATGTATAAATAACAAAGTACATGTATTCTGTGGATGAACTTTGATTACTAGAGTACTGAGTCTAGTTGCGGTGTCCACAATTTAATATGAAAAAGATGCTGACAACCTAAAAAGGGCTCTGAGAAGAGCTGCAGAACAATTTGATGTCTGGAAAACGTCCCTCACAGAATAAAATTAAGTAGCTCAATAGCGTAGTAGTTCATCTAAGAGAAGATTTTGAAATGACAGGGTTACAGTTTGAGGAATGACTCTGCCTCAAGTTATATAACTGCAAGGGAAGTGAGAGTTAAGTGCTTCATGTCATAGTAGACCTGTGACTTGAAGAGGATATTTGAACCCAGGACCTTTGTAATCTGTCCCACATAGATGTAGGTTGATCCCATAGCTGAGAGATGAGGTTTGACAAATCAGACTAGTAAGCCTGATTTTAAGGAGTGAATTTAGTAGTGGTTTACATGGAAAAGTCTTATTTACAAATGTGGTATATTTTCCATTGCCTGATGGTTTTTAATCAAAGCCTGTATCTTTTGGTCAGGTGTTAAAGGCTTGACACCGGTCTCCCTTGGTGAAATTCCGTAATCTAGATTATGCAGGAGGCCAGCTTCAGTAATCATAAGGATCTGTAGGGCAAGTAGGGCAACTGGTATATATAGAAAAATATTACTCAAAGGGTCTGAATTTTTAGCACTAATCTTTTTAATTACCGCTTGGAAGCCAGAACAGAGAGGAAACCAATACTAGCTAACCTGTGGCTCTTTGCAAATGTATAATAAAAGTTTCATAACTACTACCGGTCTGTGGATGTGGTTTGAGAATCCCTGTAATGTGCTGAAACTTCATGGAGATTTTGGTCTTGC
The DNA here is from genome assembly GCA_013401315.1 of Balaeniceps rex. NCBI lineage: Eukaryota > Metazoa > Chordata > Aves > Pelecaniformes > Balaenicipitidae > Balaeniceps > Balaeniceps rex. Next base: position 19,180 of record VYZW01050627.1, read on the forward strand.
ACATCTATATTTGATAGTATTATTAGACTCGTGGTTTTCCACTCATTAACATTCTTCAGGGAAGCTCTTGCACAGATGGATTTTAAAGTACTAGGTGATGAGATCCTTGTTAGCAATCTCTGTTCCTCTGTTGAAATATCCTTCTGGAAGGTCACCACTGAATGTGTCATGGTGTTGGCACGAAGTAAAATTGGAAAGAAGTCATGACATCAAAACCAAATGAGATGTTACTTCCCAGAGAGGAGCATTAGTTTTGTTCGGCGAGGGATAAAAGGCAGGGGTCAGGAACTGGCATTACACCCCAGAATGCTGAAGTAAAGAAACTAGCAAGAAAGGGGACCTAAAAATTATATTAGCCTAAGTGAGGACTCCAGCAGAGAGTGAATTGTATCAACAATCCCCAAAAATACATTGTATTGAGGAGAACGATTTAGAAAATATTGGGAAGGAGATGTCACAAGTGATGTCATGAAACCTGGATAGATAGATGTATGTATAGGTCAGGCTTAGTTTATTAGCATTATGTCACTAAAGCCAGATGCAGAAGCTTTTTGCCTCTTGGCACCCTGGAGCATCTTTCAGGTTAGGCATTGCTTATTCTCTTACCGTTACGAGTCATCACATTAAATGGCTAAATGGTTTTTGAGTTAATCTGAAGAGAAGACCAGTTAAAACCCAACAATGCTAGCCTAATGTGGTAGCAAAGAGGGTTTGACTATTCAGGGAGTCATCTGTCCCTGAAGAGAGAGAGAGAGAGATGGCAAAATGATAGAGCTCTCACCTATCTGGTAACATCTGTACTGCACAAGAAGTAAGTGCTTGAGCTGCTGCATTGGAAGAGACTTTGCTTCTAAGCAGTGGGATACGGAGGGAGGGTCGACATCATTGCCACTCTCCATCGTTTATCAGCAGTCCTGGTTAACAGACGACTGGAGGCTTGCCCATGTGACTCCCATCTAGAAGAAGGGCCGGAAGGAGGATCCAGGGAACTACAGGCCTGTCAGGCTGACCTCAGTACCGGGGAAGATTATGGAGCAGTTCATTTTGAGTGCCATCACGCAGCACGTCCAGGACAATCAGAAGATCAGGCCTAGTCAACACGGGTTTATGAAGGGCAGATCCTGCTTGACTAACCTGATCTCCTTCTATGACAAGGTGACCTGCTTATTGGATGAGGGAAAGGCTGTGGATGTTGTCTACCTGGACTTTAGTAAAGCCTTTGACACC